>JASDQU011027450.1:0-12849 GCA_032191745.1 Picea mariana | reverse complement strand
ACCTCCAGGTGCCATACGTATGCCCCTTCCGCAGGCACGGGTAAGTCGGAGAGGATTTGAACTTGAAACCTCATCGTACATAACACGCTATATCACGGCACCTTGCCAATTGAGCTGCCCCCCGGGGGCTTATCTTAATATTTTTAAATATAGAATTTAAAAAAACTTTGTTTTGTTTACTTCAGTTTTTTAAATAAGAGATTTAACATCTTTAATAATTTTATGTAATTAAATTGTACAATATTAATAATTTAATATTTGTAAATAATCTTTCTAGATAATGTTAGATAGTTGATAGGGATCACCATTTGTTAACATCGCAATCTTGAGCCCGCCAGCCTAGGAGTCTACCTCTCAATTTGTATATCGTGGAACTCTAGGTGCTATTTGGAGCACATGAAAAAATAGAAGAGAAAATTTGATCCCGCTAGTCTAGGAACCCCACGATCCAAAAAGTGGCTAAGTATGGAATGATGAAGTTGTACATACTTTATAAAATCCCATCTCCATAATTTATAAAAGTACACATTTAATGTGTATAATTATTTATTTCAATATTTTAGATCTAAAATTTAGTAATATCTAAGGTACTTATCCTTTATATTTCTTGAATTTTATTTTAATATTTTTAAATATAATCATAAACCTAATTATAATATCAACTTAATTTATGTTTTTGTATATGATTCAATAACGCACTTAAAAATTAATATCTGTATTTTATAAAAGTACATGTTTAATGTAAATGACTATTTATTTTAATATTTTTACATATAGAGTTTAAAAAAGCCTTTTTTGGTTTACTTCAATTTTTTTAAAATAAGAGATTTAACATCCTTTAATAATTTTATGTAATTAAATTGTACAATATTAATATTTAACATGAATACTTTAATATTTGGAAACAAAGTTTTTAGATAATGTTAGATAGTTGATAGGGATCACCATCCATCAACAATCGTAATATTGGGCCCACCCGCCCTAGAGTCTCCCTGTCAATTTGTATATCGCGGAACTCCCAGTGTTGTTTGGAGGACACGGAACAATAGAAGCGCAATCTTGAGCCCGCTAGCCCGAGAACCCGGTATCCAAAAATTGGCTAAGTATGGAATGAGAAAATCGTACATACTTTATAAAATCTCATGTCCATACTTTATAATAATAATAATCTATTTTTAAGGTCACGGCCAAGCTAGCACACCAAATTGGTGTATGAGACCCCCTTGTTTGTGGGACAAGGGATCCCCCTCCATCCACCGATTTGACTGGTAAAGTCTACGAAGGTATACATACCGTACCCCCCTCTAGATTTGAACCTGTCACCTCTTAAGAGGAAACACATGTTCTTAACCATTAGGCCCACTCAAGCTGTATATAATTAAAGCACATAGTTAATGTATATAATTATTTATTTCAATGTTTTAAATCTAAAATTTAGTAATATCTAACATACCTTTATCCTTTAGAATTCTTGACTTTTATTTTAATATTTTTAAATACAATCATAAACTTAATTACAATTTCATCTTAATTTATGTCTTTTATATGATTCAATAATGCACTTAAAAATTAATATCTATATTTTATAAAAATACATGTTTAATGTAAATGATTATTTATTTTAATATTTTTAAATATAGAATTTAAAAAATCTTTTTTTTGTTTACTTATTTTTTTTAAAATAAGAGATTTAACCCTCTTTAATAATTGTACGTAATTAAATTATACAATATTAATAATTTAATATTTGGAAATAATGTTTTTAGATAATGTTAGATAGTTGATAAGGATTACCATCCGTCAACAATCACAATCTAGAGCCTAACAACCCACAAGTCTTCCTGTCAAATTGTATATCGTAGAACTCAAGGTGTTGTTTGGAGGAAACAGAACATTAGAAGCGCAATTTTGAGCCCACCAACCCAGGAACCCGCGATCCAAAAAGTGGCCAAGTATGAGTATGGAATGAAGAATCCGTACATACTTTATAAAATCTCATGTCCATACTTTATAAAAGTACATAATTAATGTGTATAATTATTTATTTCGATATTATAAATCTAAAAGTTAGTAATATATAATGTACTTATCCTTTAGATTTCGAGACTTTTATTTTAGTATTTTAAATATAATCATAAACCTAATTATAATTTCATCTTAATTTATGTTTTATATACGATTCAATAATGCACTTAAAAATTAATATCTATATTTTATAAAAATACACGTATAATGTAAATGATTATTTATTTTAATATTTTAAAATATAAAATTTAAAAAAGCTTTGTTTTTTTTTACTACAATTTTTTTAAAATAAGAGATTTAACATCCTTTAATAATTTTATGTAATTACCTCGGATGGGGTGGCACACAGTACACAAGAGCCACGTCACACCGAGATAGGCCGACATAAATATGCAAGGTTGGCTCCCATACCCTCTCCATTAAGTATGTGAGCCCACCTTAACTGTCAGCCAAGAGCCATGGGACTGCTCCCTCGTGTGAACATAATGGTGGTAAGGAAATTCAATTTCTGGGGAGCGATAATGGAAGTCGTCATGTCGCACCTCCCTGTTATCACTCAACATTGCACCAACCCTCTCCATTTCTCCTTCGACCTACACCAGGTAAGTAGTCTAGTGCTCTGGTACAACGATTTCAAAACCTCTTGCAATTTCGCCATTAGAGTCACCTTCTCGATGCCACGGGAGAGAGGAAAGTTACATTGTGACCCTCTCTGTTATAGTCTGGTTGGGAGATAAAAGTGCCAGCAGAGGCTAGAGAAGGCGCTCTCCATGGCCCACACTCAAAGAATTCAAGCAGCACACAGAGGATGGATGGTCTGTTCATCTCCAATGGATTATGTTGAAGAGGTTACTATGAAGGAACCCATACATATCCCTATGGAGTCTCTTCTCTTCACTATTCCAAAGAATTTGCAACCTCCAAGTAGCTTCCCTACGAAAAACACTAAGTCATCTACAATGACTCACCACGACACCAGCAAAATAGAGGAAAAGATGGAGGAGTTTCACATATACTTAGTTGAGGAGGAGTTCCCATAGGAACTCCTCCATATGGCCTTTCAGGATGTGAAACTTTCAGCAGGATACGATCCTCCCAGAGCCACAGTGAAAGAAGAGGACCCTAGGAAGGAGGAAGGACCACATGGATGGAGTGCGATGACGGAGCACTAGGAAGGAGAAAAGGATGGAATGTAGGCTGCAAGAAGTGAGGCTATGGAGGGTCCATGTGGCATGACGAGGGAAGGTGGGGAGGTCCTTACACCACCTCCTATCTTGATTGCACCAGAGTAGTGGTGTGCCCCTAGGCCTTCTTCCACCCGAAACAATTAGATTTGGTGTTCGACTTGAGAAGCCAGATGGAAGACCAGGTTTATCATGGTACACTCATGCACCAATGCATCGATATGTTGTACAAAGATTTCTCCAATTCTCCAATAGGGAAAAGATGTCTGACGTGTGCAAGACCTTATGCTCTACCAACTCGGAATGGACCGCACAACAAAGACCTTGACAAGGCTACTTCTGACACCAATGGGTAATTGTGTGGCTTGGATTTCTTGTTGTTTTTGGTTAGATGTTTAGGTTTTGGTTATGTGTTTTTTCAATTAAAACTATTTAATGTTCATTCTAGTTTCAATTTCATTTTTTATGGTTAATGTAATGAGTACACGTAGGGTAGATGGCGGTTCACCTCCTTTTGACATGGATATCCAAGGCTGCCAATTATTCTAAATTCCACTAATTTGGTAGAACGGTTGGCAGCCTAAGGACAAATGTTTTTTTTTGCATGTGATAAAATACAATAGGATCTGCCCTCTTTTTATTTAAAAGAAAAAAAATTATGTCATTAAATTTTACAATATTAATATTTAATATTAATAATTTAATATTTGGAAATAATGTGTCTAGATAATGTTATATAGTTGATAGGGATCACCATCTATCAACAATCGAAATATTGAGCCCTCCAGCCCGAAAGTCCACCTGTCAATTTGTATATTGTGGAACTACAGGTGTTGTTTGGAGGACACAGAACAATAGAAGCGCAATTTTGGGCCCGCAATTCCGGGAACCCGGATCCAAAAAGTGGCTAAGTATGGAATGAGGAAACCATACATCTTTATAAAATCTCATATCCATACTTTATAAAAGTACATATTTAATGTATATAATTATTTATTTCAATATTTAAAATCTAAAATTTAGTAATATCTAACGTACTTTTATCCTTTAGATTTCTTGACTTTTATTTTAGTATTTTTAAATATAATCATAAACATAATTATAATTTCGTCTTAATTCATGTTTTGTATATGTTTCAATAATGCACTTAAAAATTAATATCTATATTTTATAAAAATACATGTTTAATGTGAATAACTATTTATTTTACTATTTTTAAATATAGAATTTAAAAGAGCTTTCTTTTGTTTACTTGAATTTTTTTAAAATAAAATATTTAACATCCTTTAATAATTTTATGTAATTAAATTGTACAATATTAATATTTAATATTTGGAAATAATGTTTTTAGATAATGTTAGATAGTTGATATGGATCACGATCTGTTAGCAATCAAAATATTGAGCCTGTGAGGGAGTCCACTTGTCAATTTGTATATCACAGAACTCTAGGTGTTGTTTGGAGGACACAGAATAATAAAGGCACAATTGTGAGTCTGTCAGCCCAGGAACCTGCAATCCAAAAAGTGGCTAAGTATGGAATGAGGAAGTCATAGATACTTTATAAAATCCCATGTCCATACTTTATAAAAGTACATATTTAATGTGTATAATTATTTATTTCAATATTTTAAATCTAAAATTTAGTAATATATAATGTACTTGTCCTTCACATTTCTCGAATTTTATTTTAATATTTTTAAATATAATCATAAACCTAATTATAATTTCATCTTAATTTATGTTTTGTATATGATTCAATAATGCGCTTAAAAATTGATATCTATATTTAAAAAAAATACATGTTTAATGTAAATGATTATTTATTTTAATATTTTTAAATATAGACTTTAAAAAAAGTTTGTTTTGTTAATTCAATTTTTTTTTAAATAAGAGATTTAACATCCTTTAATAATTTTAAATAATTAAACTGTACAATATTAATGTTCAATATTAATAATTTCATAGTCCCCGAGGTGTAGGACAGTCGGTGATGGAGTGTGTTGTTAAGCCACTCCGTGATGTTAAAGTCACCGGTTCAAAACCTGTAGGTACAAAAAATCCAACCATGTTAAGGGTTGGTGTGGCTCGGGCCAGGTGCGATCCCCGGGTGATTTTGACAGCTTAGATGCCCCTGAGTCGTGGTTTCTCAAGCCACAGGTTAATCGCGTAGCCAACAGGTCTCACACAAATTAATAAACAAAAAAAAAATATTAATAATTTCATATTTGGAAATAATGTTTTTAAATAATGTTAGATAGTTGATAGCGATCACCATCTGTAAACAATCACAATCTTGAGCCTTCCAGCTCGGGAATGCACCTATCAATTTGTATATCAAGGACACAAAACAATTGAAACACAATTTTGAGCCTGTGAGCTCGGGAACCTACGATCCAAAAAGTCGCCAAGTATGGATGAGGAAGTCGTACATACTTTATAAAATCCAATGTCCATACTTTATAAAATGACATATTTAATGCGTATAATTATTTATTTCAATATTTTAAATCTAAAATTCAGTAATATCTAACATATTTATCCTTTAGATTTCTTTACTTTTATTTTAATATTTTTAAATATCATCATAATCATAAACATAATTATAATTTCATCTTAATTTATGTTTTGTATATGAGTCAAATCAAAATTTAAAGTGAAATTGTGGTGTGATAAAGAGTTAGAGGAAAAAAGAAAAATAAGGTATTATAAAGATGTAATCAACCTTAATCTAGAAGATCAAAATTATCTATAAATTTTTGATGCAAAGAAAAAAATAAGCATTGCTAAGATAAGAACAAATTCTCATGAGCTGCATAGTGAAACTTGGCGTTGGTCAATTCCTAAAATTCCATGGGATGAAAGAGTGTGTCACCTTTGTGACACTAAGAAGGTTGAAGATGAAAAGAAGTTTCTCTTAGATTGTCTAGCCTATACCCATATTAGATCTCATTTTAAAAATATTTATCACACTACCAACCTTCCCAACATCTTAACTCAACAAAAGTATGGTGATCCTGGAAAGCTTCTCTTAATGCTTTTCGAGCACAGAAAAAAATTTCTAAAGAATCACAAGTAATCACTTACCCTCTTAAGGCCCGATAGACCGATTCGGTCTTAGTGGACATTAATTCTAATCATCATCATCATCATCATCATCAATAATGCACTTAAAAAATAATATCTATATTTTATAAAAATACATGTTTAAAGTAACTGATTATTTATTTTAATATTTTTAGATATAAAATTTAAAAAAACTTTGTTTTGTTTACTTCATTTTTTTAAAATAAGAGATTTAACATTTTTTAATAATTTTATGTAATTAAATTATACAATATTAATAATTTAATCTTTGGAAATAATGTTTTTAGATAATGTTACATAGTTGATAGGGATCACCATCCGTCAACAATTGCAATCTTGATCTCACCAGCCTGGGTGTCCACCTTTCAATTTGTATATCGCGGAACTCTGGGTGTTGTTTAGAGGACACAGAACAATAGAAGCCCAATTTTGAGCTAGCCCACCTGGGAATACACGATCCAAAAATGTGATAACTATGGAATGAGGAAGCAGTTAAATGCTTTATAAAATCCCATGCCCATACTTTATAAAAGTACATATTGAATGTGTATAATTATTTATTTCAATATTTTAAATATAAAATTTAGTAATATCTAACGTACTTATACTTTATATTTCTTGACTTTTATTTTAGTATTTTTAAATATAGTCATAAACCTAATTATAATTTCATCTTAATTTATGTTTTTTATATGATTCAATAATGCACTTAAAAATGAATATCTATATTTTATAAGAAAATATGTGTTTAATGTAAATAATTATTTATTTTAATATGTTTCAATATAGAATTTAAAAAAAAATTGTTTTGTTTACTTCAATTTTTTTTAAATAAGAGAGGGTTAGAAAAAAATAAATGTAGTATAGTAGTTAAGGAATTTTGTTGCTTATCAACTATTTGTGTGATATAGACAAGCAACAAAAATTTCTCGAGGATTTTTTCTCTAGTATTTCATTTAAACATGATCAACCCTTAATAATATAAAATAACATTTTTTCATTTTTATAACTAGATTACTTTTTAAGTATTTTTCAAAATTTATAATATAAGTGCAATCTTGAGGATGCCAGCCCATGATTCTATTTGTCAATTTGTATATCGCTGAACTCTAGGTGTTGTTTGGAGGACACGAAACAATAGAAATGAAATTTTGAGCCCACCGGCCTGGGAATCTGAGATCAAAAAAGTGGTTAAGTATGGAATGAGGAATCCATTGGTCGGACTCATGATACATAAGCATGACTATAAATGTGAACACATGAGTCCGCCAACCTGTGCACCTAGGCATTTTTAGAAAAACTAATAATAATAAACACAAAGATACAAAATATAATAATAATAAACACAGTTATTATCCCATTGAAATTTTATTAGATATCACCTCATAAAAGAGAACGAAGTTTATATCGTTCATACATTGAAAAAAAAATAGAATTGACATCCTTTAAAAATTTTATGTAATTAAATTGTACAATATTATTATTTAATATTAATAATTTAATATTTGGAAATAATGTTTTTAGATAATGTTAGATAGTTGGTAGGGATCATCATCTATCAATAATCACAATTGTAATGACCCCATCATTATGACTACATGCGACAAAACACAAAAGATTTTTTATTTTTTTTAAGTAGGATGGGAAGGCAACAACGACAACAATTTAACAATGCAACTTGACGACGAACACAACTCACATAGAAAAAGAAACAGTAAACAACGAATCTGACACTAGCACATCAAGCAACTGGACAAAACATGTGATGATTAATGGACAGACGAAAACCATTACCCATATGACACAAGCAAGACAATGCCCACAAGCTAAAGGACAATATCAACCAACCTGACACAACTACTTTGACAACCAATGATTGGAAACCTCTATGGCGCGCAAAACCAAACACGTTAAGGCATTAACAACCAAGTGCCAACATCAGATACAATGATCAATGCCCAATTGGGAAGCACAAACTCCAGCCACATTATCATCTGCCTCTATCTATGATATCCCCAAAAATAAAATATTTTTGAAATTTAAATTTGCTGGAAATTTAATTCCGTTTTTAGTAAGTTCAAATTTGGAAAATTTTTGCAATTTATGGCAGTTATGAATTTTGAATTTGATATTTGTAATTAATTATTATGACTGTTGGACAGAGTTCTGATTGGGACTCAACTAACTATTTGACTATCACACTGGTATACAAACAAAAGATTTATATTAATTGTAGGAGGACAAATGAAATAGCCATATTAAAGTCCACTGACCATGACTCCATGTGTGGGGGACAAGTTGGAACTACCTCTCGGCTGATTATGGCGAGTGGAAAATCAGAGATTTGGCCATTGGCAGCCCCTAAAAATCAAGGGGTAAGAAATCTACGAAAATTCCCCCAAGGGAGGGAAAAAGACCTAGGAAAAAATGATATATAGCATATGCGAGGAGGTAGGATGCTGCCAAGTATGATGGGGAAAACAATTTTTGAGCTCTCTTGCTGTTATGAACACTACGAATTGAGTGTGAGTCAAGAGGAGTCTGTTGAAATGAATTTTCCTTGTTGTTATGAGCATTGTTGAGTAAGTGTGAGGCAAGAGGATAGATGCTGGAATTGAAGGGCATTACGGAGGAAGAGGTTCCAAGTTTGCCCTCATGGATTCATGGTCAGGATAGGGGGTGAATCAAACAAGTGATTTGGTTGTCCTATTATACGGCTGGGAGGAATGTGGTTGTTCAGTTTGTCTTCCTGCAATCTGGTTCAAATATGTGCTCTACTTCTTCTCTGTTTGAATGATTTTATATCTGATGCATCGTACTTGTTAAATCGGAATTGTAACGAGTTCCATTTTCTGTTCGAATTTTTTTTCCGATGTCATGTGTCTATTAAATCCGAACAAAAATAATTTCTATTCTCTGTCTGAATGATTTTATATCTGTTGCATTGTATTTGTTAAATCAGAACTGTAACTATTTCCATTTTCTGTTCGAATGTTTTTTCCGATGTCATGTATCTATTAAATCTGAACTGGAATAATTTATGTTCTCTCTCTGAATGATTTTATATCTATTGCATTGTATTTGTTAAATCAGAATTGTAACAATTTCTATTTTCTGTTCGAATGTTTCATCCGATGTCACATATTTATTAAATCCGAACTGAAATAATTTCCATTCTCTAGTGAATGATTCAATCACGGATGTAATGCATCTACTAATTTTGATAGATAATAATGCGTAGGAGAAATCAGGTTGAATTCATGAAACCTAAAGACTGACAAAGAATATAGGGAAAATCTACTCTCGAATGACCCCTTTTCTAAACGAATGATAGAATTGGGCCATTTATTTTTGCATGAGAGTTGAAAGGGTTATGCATGGATAAATCCTGGAAGAAAATTTCCTCTAAATTAGATCCACTGCTAGTTTCTTTCCTTATTTTTCCTCTAAGTCAAATCAATGCTAAGATTTTCATGTGAGGAGTGGAGGTTATGATGTATTTAAAATTTAGCTAACTGTATGAATAATGTAGGGACAAATTTTTGAGTTTTGAAAACTATACTGTTTTTTTCCTATTCATTAAACAAACTGTGTAGAAAACAGATCTGTAGTTGAGGTAGGAAGATCGACTACTATACCAGTTTCCGTTACAATTCGTGAACCTAACCCTTATAAAGGTATTTCGAACAAGAGAATACAGAAACAGAAAGTTACACTATATAAATTGCAATGGTAGATCTATTAGATGAACTACTTTAACAGTAAAGGAATCCCAGATGCACCTTTCTTATTTCAGAATTTTTCCTTTGCCCAAGGTTGTGCAACTATGGCTATTCATATTTAGACTTCCCTGTTTTAATAATGTTGCATAAAAAAAATGAAAACAAGAAGTGCTAAGTCATCAGATCCTGAAGCCCAAAATCCCAAAGTGTTGGTCCCACTTTCTTTTCATTTTCAGAATTCAGGAGTTGTTGTGTGCTGATGTTTGGCTTTTGAAGTCGTGAAATCCTGAACCCCGAAATCATGAAGTGTTGGTTCTACTTCCTTTCTTTTTCGAAATTTGGGAGTTGTTGTGTGATGATGTTTGGATTTTGAAGTCACGAAATCCCGAACCCTGAAATCCCAAAGTGTTGGTTCCACTTCCTTTCTTTTTCAAAATTTGGGAGTTGTTGTGTGCTGATGTTTGGATTTTGAAGTTGTGAAATCTCGAACCCTGAAATCCCGAAGTGTTGGTCCCACTTCCTTCACCTTTCAGAATTCGGGAGTTGTTGTGTGTTGATTTTGGTATTTGAAATAGTGAAACTCTGAACCTCAAAACCTCGAAGTGTTGGTCCCACTTCCTTTCACCTTTCAAAATTCGGGAGTTGTTGTGTGTTGATGTTTGGTATTTGAAATAGCAAAACCCTGAACCCCGAAACCCTGAAGTGTTGGTCCCACTTCCTTTCACCTTTCAAAATTCGGGAGTTGTTGTGTGTTTATGTTTGGTATTTTGAATAGTGAAACCCCGAAGTATTGGTCCCACATTCTTTTCACTTTTCGAAATTTGGGAGTTGTGGTGTGTCGATGTTTGGCATTTTAAATTGTGAAATCCTGAACCCTGAAATCCCAAAGTGCTAGTCCCACCTTCGTTTAACCTTTTTGCAATTTGGGAGTTGTTGTGTGATGATGTTTGACATTAGTAATCGACGAAACCTGATTGACCTTTGTTTTCCAAAAAACTATAGTAACATGGTAGGAATTTGTTTTTATAGGAACAACTCTTATATTATAAGGAATGGACTGGTAGAATCGATGGAGGATTTTCGTTCGAGATAGTGGTAGAATAGAAATAACCAATTTTTAGCGCAATTTTTTTTAAGAGTTTTTCTTGCCATGAGATCATACACTTTAAGTTTTTTTGAATTTTCATAATTAGACTATTGTTTAATGGCATAAACCATAGAGAACAACATGGATCCTTTGAAGTAAACTAGACTGGTGTAATAATGACGTTATGGACGAAATTGAATTATGTCATAGAATTTTATTTTTTTTATGGTGAATTCGAGGTTCATTACATATGGTATGAGAGAAAAAGTTACCACACTGGGCCTCAACAGGGCCACATTAATTTCTTAGTATATATTCTGATTTATGAAAAAAAACTAATAAATCATGTGGTTACAAACATAAATCTTTTTTGTTTTGTGTTGATTATGGCAGCTCAAGAAGGTGCATAAATCAAGATGGAAGGGAATCCGTAGGAAGGACCTCCTGAAGATCCAAGACAGAATAGTGATGGAAGCTCACCCATGGATGTGTTGGAAACAATGAGGAATCTTATTGTTGAACTACAGGTTTTCAAGGCCGACAATGAAAAATTAAAGAAAGCACAACAGGAACAACAAGAGATAAATGAAGTCCTGTTGCATAGTATAGTAACCAATAAAAGCCCAAAAGATAATAACCATGATGAAGAGGTCAGGAAAAGGGCCTCCAAGAATTCTGGTGCGGAAACAAAAAAGGAGACAGTTCATCTGAAGGAACACCTTCAGCTGAGGACAAAACTATACCAGACAAAAAAGGAAAACAAGTAGACCACCTTGAGGGAGAATTTAAAAAGATTAAACCAGCTACCTTTGATGGAGAATCCAGGACAGGAGAAGAAGATGAGGCATGGTTGTTGGACATCAAAAAATACTTCTAGATCTACAACTATTCCAACAACATGAAAGTCAAAATGTCTATCTACAATCTGAAGGGGAAGGCCAACATTTGGTGGCAGGACCTGAAGCTGGCCAAGGGCCTAAAGGAGAAACAGTTGGAATGGTCCGACTTTAAGAAATATTTCAAGAAACAATACCTTTCTGAAAGCTATTATGAAAGGAAGATGAAAGAATTTTATGAGTTACGACTCAGACAGATGACAATGGAGGACCTTATAAAAAAATTTCTGGAACTACTAAGGTTCGCACCGTACATCTGGGAGGATAAGGTAAAAATCCAGCGATTCTTAAGATATTTACCACATTCCTACAGGGACAAAATTGAGTTTGACAACCCCAAATCCTTGAGTGAGGTTTTCAAGAAATCACGAATGTGATATGACTAGTATAAACAATGGGTAGAGTTTCCCAAGACCTGGAAGGATAAGAAGCAAGATCGAATGAACCAGTGGAAGAGGGGATACCAACCAGCTCCTTATCAGAATGTACCAAAAAGTTTTCCAAGGAAGGATTTTCACTCCAATCATCCAAATATGCAAGGTAGCGGTAAACCAATAAACCTGGGAACGAAGAAGTTTGGGGACAATTCTCACGAGCCACTAAAGTGTTGGGAGTGTGGAGAGCCTCATCTAAAGAGGAACTATCCACATTTAATTGCAACCAACATAAATGTTGTTCACAATTTGCAGGAAGCCTCGACAGTGGGAGACGTGGGTAGAATTCTACATCAGATAAATCCAGCCATAGATGGTCGACAAGTTGACCACCAATCCTCGGTGGTGGAAATCGAAGGTAAAATCAATGACACTCGAATTTATATTTTAATTGACCCTCGAGCTATGTTAAATT
>JASDQU011027449.1:2040-31716 GCA_032191745.1 Picea mariana | reverse complement strand
AACACACATGCCTACCTTGTCATCAATAAAAGCGATTTTTAGGCCATGTTGGACAAATGACATAATTGAGGGGAAAGGCCCAAGAAACTTTGAAGGGCCATAAATTTCATCTTGGAGCTCAATTTCGAGCATGAAGCCAGTATTTGGAAAGATTTTAAGGAGAAGATTCCATCTAAGGGATTAGATATAAGAAATAATATGGGTTGAAAAGAAGTAATTTTGACATTCCACCAACCTAAGTATGGTTTAGGGGGTCAGGTGTGCTACAAAGTGGTATCAAAGTTGAGTTCAAAATCTAGGCCCGAATGGGCTAGATACTTGCTATGAAAGATGGGAACTTGGGAAAAGCCATGTGTTCATTTCATCCCTTATATAATTGATCCGGATTTAGGAGTGAAATGAACTGATTAACAGACTGAATAAAATAAACATAGAGATATGAAGAATAACACAAATATCCAGTGAATAATATCTTCTATTAAATAATGAAATAGGTTGAAACTGTAAAACTGCAAAACTGAAACACTTACTTGAATGGTGTTAGCTATCTCTAAGAAGAGATGTGGTTGCTACGCACATTCGTCTGAGCAGAATGGATTACAATGAGGCTCCAAAGGCCTTTTTTATATTACTCATGAATTCCAAAACCCTAGACATCCAAAAACCCAACCCTAGAAGGTGAAACACCAAAATTCATGTGGGCCCTATGCGTAAGTTGGTGTAATTTGGTACCTCAACTTCTAAGGGTCATCACTTTTGCATATGACTTCTGTTTTAGGCACGTGATAGTCTGTTGGAAATTTCTTTTAGAGAAATACGCACTCCACCATCAAACTCTGACTTCGTCTACAGTTTGACTGTGGCGAGCCAAAAAAACAATGTTTATGGCCCCAAAACGGCCCTGGAAGTACAACAATATGTGCTGACATAAAAAAATACAAAATAAGTCAATTGGATTAGTAGATATTTCACCCATATCCACCTAGAGGATGTGTGGGGCTCCAGAAAACCCTAGAAGTGTAGAACCCACAATTACAAAGCAGTAAAAAAGAACGTGTTGAACAAAAAATGGACACGAGGAGCCAGTTGGAATAGGTGGGTGGCCACCAATATCCACCGGGATCAATCCTCCCCTCTTAGGAAGAAATGGTCTCCATTGCGTTGTGTTCCCCCATCAAGTGAGGAAACTTCTGTTGAATTTGGCCTCAGGTGAGCCACTTTCCTTGGTGTAGGATTTTCCCTGCCTTGACAACCTGATAAAGCTAGATTCATTGTTGGTGAGTGCCCTTGACCTGTGTGTCCACTATCTGATTAGTGGATGCTTGTTCCATGCAGTCGGGGTTGAGATTTTTTGGTGTCAGTTGTTCTGCGATCTTGGAGGTGTCCAATAATGGGGGAAAATATGGTCGAAGGAGGTCCACATTGAAAACCGGATGCAAACCAAGGAAGGGTGGAGTGTTGAGATCAAAAGAATTGCTACCCACAACTTTGGTGATAGTGCCATAACCAAGTGAGTGAAGCTTCTAATGGGGCCCGATGAGACGCTCCTTCTACAAATGTAACCAGACTTTGTCGCCAAACTAAAATTGGTGTGGTACCCTGTGCTGATCATGGTGTTGCTTGTACTTAGCATTAGATTTCTACAAAATCTCCTGGACCTGTTGGCAAATTTGTTGAAACTGTTCAATTAATTTGGTGGCTTTGTCGATCGCAGACTGATTAGGGGAAGAGTATGTATGTGTGGTGGAAAGAGGAAGGGAAACATCAATGGGTGCCAAGGGTTGGAATCCCAGACCCACCTGAAATGGGCTATGGTTGGTGGAACTATGGAGAGCCTTGTTGTAATTGTGTTGGACATATGGGAGACTCATGTCCCATGTACACAGATGCTTAGAATTGTACATGCGCAAGATGTGCACAATCATATGATTGATGACCTCTGTTTGGCCATCGGTTTAGGGGTGGAAAGCAGTGGATTTTGTGAGCTTGGTGTCCAACAGAGACCAGAGAGTCGACCAAAAGGTGTTGAGGAAACTAATGTCTCGGTCAAAGATGATAGTCTATGGTATCCCAAAGTGGGCCCACACTCATTCGAAGAAGAGATAAGCAGTATATGTCGTTGTGACATTCTTCTTATAGGTTGTGAGGATAGCCATCTTTGAAAACTGATCAACGACCACAAACACATAGTCATTTCCTTGCTTGGTGGACGGCAAGCCAGACATGTATCCATTGAGATGGATTCCCAAGGCTTCTCAGGAATAGGAAGAGGGGTGTATAAGCCTTGATTCTTGATGGTTGGATTGGAAATGGCACAGGTAGTGAAAGATATCATATACTTGTTGGCATCATGTTGAAGTTTTGGCCAATAAAAATGTTTTTGAAGAATGGCCACAGTTTTCTCCACACCAAAATGTCCTGCCACCCAACTGTAGTGGGCTTCCCAAATCAACTTTGCATGCTCGCTTGTCGGAACACAGAGATGGCCCAGGTGGCATAAGAGTTCATCTTGAATGTGAAAAGTAGTGACAATTGCGCCTATACCCAAGAGTTGATAAGTGGTGGCGAAGTCTGGATCTTGTTGATAAAGTTGGGGCCACTCAGATGCTTCATGTCTAGAGGACTGGAGCACAGTGGTGATTGAAGCCACAAGAGTCTAAATGAGGTAGTCAACGACACGATTGGATATACATGTCTTATAATTTATGTTGATATGGAAATGATGCAGGTAGGTGGACCACTTCTGATGGCGGTCATTCTGCAATTTCCCTTGTGTCGGTATGAACTGCAGAGGCTTGTGATCAATGTGTATGATTGTCTCTTTCCCCATAATGTAATGTTTCTATTGAGGACATGCTTGTACAATGGAATACATTTCCTTGTCATAGGTGGGGTATTTTCGTACATTATCGGAGACTGTCTCACTATAGTATGCCACTGGATGCTCATGTTGAGTGAGAACTACACCCACAGCATAGTCATATGCATCAGTCTCAATCTTGAATGGTTGTTGCAGATCTACAAGGAGAGTATTGGAGTTGAGAATAAGAGATGCTTCAGATCATCAAATGCTTGTTGTTGATCCTTCTCCCATACAAACATGGCCCTACCACCGCCCTTGGTCACCTGGTTGAGGGCCCATGCAATATGGGAGAATCCCAACATGAACCATCAGTAGAAGTTGGCTAGTCCCAAAAATCTCTGAAGCTCAGTTAGTGTGGTCAAGGTTGGCCAGTCACAGATGAATTGGATCTTAGTTGGATCAACATGTACTCCATTCTCATCAACAATGTATCCCAAGTATTGGACCCCGTTCATTTCAAAAGAGCATTTTTCCAAGTTGGCATAAATCTTGTGTTGTCGCAGAGTGCTCAAAACTTGTTGAATATGTTGCATGTGCTCCCCCCACGTTCTATTGAATATGAGGATGTCATCCAAATATAATACCACTAAGGATTTGGTGAAGGGTCTCAATACATCATCCATCAACCTAACCCTAGAAGGTGAAACGCCAAAATTCATGTGGGCCCTATGGGTAAGTTGGTGTAATTTGGTACCTCAACTTCCAAGGGTCGTAACTTTTTCATACGACCTCCGTTTTAGGCGCGTGATAGCCCATTGGAAATTTATTTCAAATAAATACACATTTGGTCATCAAACTTTGAATGTGTCTATAGTTTGACTATGGAGAGCCAAAAAAAAACAATGTTTAGGGCACCAAAACGGCCCTAGAAATACAGCAAGATGTACTGACATGAAAACATACAAAATAAGCAAGTTGGATTAGGCAAGAGGCCACCCATATCCACCTGGAGGATGTGTGTGGCTTCAGACAGCCCCAGAAGTGTAGAACACACAATTACAAAGAAGTATAGAAGAAAGTGTTGAACAAAAAATGGACACGATGAGCCAGTTGGAATAGGTGGGTGACCACCAATATCCACCTGGATCAATAACTGCATAACATAAATTTATTTGTTTTCCGTATTGTTAATCTAATTATGTTCATATGTGTTAGCAACAGTTTTTTAACAGAATTGGCAGCAAGAATGGATTCCTAACTTTGGAAAGTGTTGAGGCTAATTAAATCTTTTATGGAGCCAAGAAGAAGTTATAATAAAATTTGACTAATAGTGGCATGTTGTTTCAACACACAGAAGATATTGAGAACGGAAGAAAGAATAGTAAGAGTCTTGCACAACTAGAAAATGGAAGAGACATCACATTTTAGATATGAGAATATAATGATAGGAGGGCTAGAGAGACTCCTCAAAACTTGGTAGAGACCATGAGGAGCATGAAGGATGAACTGAAAAGTTATAGGGATAACTATGAAAATCTTATTAGAGAATAGGAGAAGCAGATAGAGTTGAATGTAGTATTACTACAAAGTTTGTCTTGGATTCAAAAGTACCTGCAGCAAGGATCAGTTGCTAGCAATGTAGGAAGACAAAAGACTAATAAGTGGTAGAGCCCATCAAAAATTAAGAATCATGGGCCAGTGCATATTCATATCGGAAATATTTCCTCAAGGAAGAGGCATACGAGTGCCAAGAGGCATAAAAGAAAAGGATATTTTTCAACGGTATCATATAATGAGAGAACCACCACAAAGGAGTTGTCCAACAGTGAAACCGTTTTAAGTGTCCTTAAGAAGAAGAAGAGGAATTCCTAGATTTATTTGATAGAAGAATTCAAGAAAGCAAAACCACCTACCTTTAATGGAGAAATCAAGAGAGGAGAGGAAGCAGAGGCCTGGCTACTTTCGAGTACATAACTACTTATAAAATATGAAGGAAATGGTAGCGATATTTAATATGAATGGAGGAGATTCCATTTGGTGGGAATATCTCAAGAATGTCAATGGAATAAAAGGGAGTGATATAACCTGGAAATAGATTGAAAATTATTTCAGGAAGGCTTACTTGTCAGAAAAGTACTATGATGGAAAGATTAAGGAGTTCCATGAACATAAGTTAGGATAACTTACCATGGATTCCTATGAAAATAGGTTTTTAGAGATGTTGATATATGTTCCTTATCTTAATGATGATAAAGTGATAATACAAAAATTCCTCAATGGATTACCATATTCCTATCAGGACCGAATTGAGTTTGATGAACCTAATACATTAAAGGACACCATTAGAAAGGCCAAATGTTGTTATGATAAATCCAAGCATGGGCAGGAGCCTCTTAAGGATTGGAAAAACAAGGATAAGTATGGATTCCATAAGAATGGATTTAAACCATCCTAATACAAAAATATCAAAAGAGGTGCTCAGTCTAGTTACCCCACAAGAAGTGTGTACCAACATAAATTTCCCTCTCAAAGTGGGAATAGACCTATAGAGAAAGTAAGGGACAAAGTAGAAGAACAGAAGAAAGGACCTCTACAATGCTAGGGTTGTGGAGAGGCACTTTTGTTGAGAGACTGTAATGTCACCTTGAACACTAAAAAAAAATAGTATAGTTACTATTAGTATCATCATGATGAATCATGACAGGGTAAAGGAAAATTTGAAGAAGTTTCTTTCCATGAATCAATTTTTCCAATTAAGTCTATTAAGGTCTCTATTGATTTCCCTAGTAAGGACATCACTCAACTTCAATTAATACTCCCAAACTTTTATTTGTATTATGTCGCAAGTATTCACTATCACAACTAATTTCATAAATACTTTTGCATGGATTTGTTGAAGACTCAAAAAGGATCTATCAATCCTTCTACTACATCTGGTACTTGATTAGCTTCTTATAATACTCAACTCTTATTATCTTTTGGGTGGACATATTGGGTTCACTTGTAACCTGATGTTAATTATTCAAAGGGTTATTCTCTCAAAATAAAATTGGATACCCTTATGGATCATCCATTTAGAAATGGAGTTAATTAGATAAAATAAATATAATACAAACTTTATGCATTCCACACAATTACACTAAGTATCAAATCTTATATGTGTTGAAGGTTTACCTATGGATCGTCCTTAGGTTACATCGTAGTAGTTCTAGCTCTATTTTTTAGAAATAAAGGTATGTGCTCATTTTTCCATAGACAATATAGTGATATTGTTACCCAACCATAGGCACAAAGTCCACCCCAAGCACCTTAACCTTGACAGACAGAATAATTATGGTAGCAGACCAATAACCAACCAAGGCTAGTGCACCTTTCTCCAAGGGTAGCGCACCAAGAAAGAATGACCAGAAACCAGGAAGAAAGTCCAAACCATAACCAAGAGAAAGCCCAAACCATAACCAAGATAAAGTCCAATCAAAACCAAAATTCCAGTTGCAGCAGTTGCAACTGCGCTCCCTCTCCAAACCTGAGCACCACTAATCCTTATGCAGTTGTGAGAGTGAGAGTTAAAAATGAGCTCTAGCGCCCTCTATTTATACTTCTCTATCTCACTTGACTGGGCCAACTTCTCTTTCTAGAATCTAATAACTCAATATTAAATATTATCTTGAGTCGACTTGTCTCCTAGGGTTATTATCCAACATTTTAGGGTTTCTCTTGCTTCCCGGTATATTCTAGTCTTGTCAAAGGTTACATGTGGAGGTTAATACCTCCTACATCTACCATAATATCAATACTCCCTCCTAGCTAGGGTTGTATTAAAGGTAATGGTCTTAAGCACAAATATACCATTCAATTGGTAGCATCATCATAGCCACATAGGCTATCTCACAATCACATAGATCAATTCACGAGCAACACCATAACTATAAATAGCATCTGATAGAATCAATTGCATCATCTCTCGAAGACATACTCCATCTGATTAATCGGGCATGATGTTGAATAAGTCACTCACTCGAAAGAGTGATACAAGAACTATTCTTCTAATCTGGACATATGTCCTAGAAAAATAATTCTTCCAACAGATGTTGAAAGATACACCATGGGCTACAAGGAATATTATTCTAATCCATACATACGTCCTAGAAGAATGATTGTCCTGGACTATATTCCCTCCAGACACTATTGTGAACTTAGGGAAAATGTTTGTTTATTAGCACACTGACTATCCGTCTAGTTGGAAATCATCTTCAACACTATTCGTAGTCTCCATGGAAATCAGAACAATGTCATTCAATAGAACACAAATCTGTCTATCCATAGTAGTACACGACTACTATCCAATGGTACACAACCACACCTAGTAGCACATAGCTACTAACCAGTGACATGTAGTCACAACCAGTGGAACAAATCCACCACAGTGGCATATATATTGTCCAGAGACATGCAATCTCCACAACAATCATATCATCTGATATCAACCTACATAGCAATATCATGAATTGATTCATATGGGCCATTGTTCCACTCACATCTATGATATTTGGAAGAGAATCTTCCCTCATAAAGTAAAACATCAACCATGGGATATCTGGACTGTTATTCCCAAGCATAGAAGAATAATTGTCCCTGATTTCAGAGCCTTGACCATTCACCTAACTGGGCCATTCCTTTAGCACTAATCATAGTGCAACCTGGAGAGAATGAGTCTTCCCTAGGGAATGTTTGTCCCTGATTGTTGAACCTGGACCATTCACCTAACTGGGACATTCTTCCGACACTAATCACAGTGCAACCTGGAGAGAATGATTTTTCCCTAGCGAATGAATGTCTGAACCATTTCCTATGGAAATGATTGTCCTGCACCAACCTACAAAATGGACCATTCTTCAAAATTGCTCACAACTGTGAACTTTGAAACAATGATTTCCCGGTGAGGTGGACCATTCTACTTGACCACTACTCAGAGTGATTTCAAAGAAGAATGATTGTCCTAGACCATTCCTCCACACTGGCCATGAGGGTAATCGTTGTTTATGGTACATCAGCAATCTATCGGACCATTATCATTACAAAAATGATTGTCCAATCTAAACCATTTTCTGAAATAGAAAATGCTTGTCTGTAAGAAATCTTGGGTCACTTTCTAAACTAGAAGGTGACTGCCCAACCTGGACCATTTTTCGAACTGGAAAATGACTTTCCATAAATCAATAAGATATCAGTGCTCCCTCCCAACCTGGGAGTAATCTCTTCCTTTTTAAATAAGGAAGTCATCTCCACGATCCCAGCTTGTCCCTTAAGTACGCAATATTTTCATCTTGGATAGAGGTTTTACCAAAATATATGTTATCTTCTCATCTGTGGAGATATACTAGAGAACCACTTCTCCCCTCTGGAATTTATCACGGAGAATATAGTGCTTGATCTCAATGTTCTTTGACCTTTCATGGAACATTGAGTTCTCTAAAAGTTTCACATAGCTCTAATCATCACAATATATATCACGGTCAAATTCAACACCTGATCGGACAGTACAAAAACTAACTTACAAAGCCACATTGCTTCCATACAATCATCACAAACTGTAATATACTTTTCTTTTGCAGTGTTGAATGTAATAGACTTATGTTTCCTATTATCCCATAACATCATGGCAAAGCTCAAACTGAAACATATCCAAGTAGCACTTCTTTTGTCATCTTCACTCCCTGCCAAATCCGAATCAATAAATCCATGCAAATGTATATCATAACTCAAACGTCCCACAAGGAAAATAAATAGCTGAGTATTCTCCAAATACATTAACGAGCCAATCAATTGTCAATACAGAGATGGGTCTACTAGATCAGAGTCCCTCAACTTCTTCAGATATGTCATCATGGGAGTTTTCCATGGATTTGCAATCCATCATCCCGGACTTCTTGAAGAACCATTTCAATATACTTCCTATGTCATAGGAAGTTTTCACCATGCTTATGTTGTACATGAGAGGCTTTGCACCAAGTTTTCTTGAATCCATACAAGGTCTTCTTCATATGCATACAAGGGTCTCTTTTTGGTATACCTCAAAACCTTGGCGTTGCTCTGCATACGCTTATTCTTCAATTACTTTGTTGAGAAGAACAGTATTTACATTCATCTAATGTAAACTCCAACACATGGATATTGCAGGAGATATAATGGCTCAGGTAGAGGTATATCTTATTACTAGAACAAGTTGTCATCGTAGTCTTCTCCCTCCTACTGGGAGAACCCTCTAGCTCTTAGTATTGCCTTGTATCTATCAATGCTTAATTTCTCACATACATTGTTCTTCATCACAGCTTCCTTCCATTCCTTCTGCTTGACTGCTTCTAGTGGGTTCAAACTAGTTCAATTGGTTGTTTTGACTTTTCTTTCTTGCTTGGAATCTTCATGTTTTTCCCCATGTTTATCTTCGATGTTGGATTCCATGGAATATTATACATATTACATGCCCTTCTTTCCTGAAGGCTCCAACACCATAGGAACATAAATGTATATGGACAACCAAGGATATTCAAGGCTTCTTTTCGAAGAAGACTTCTTCTAGAGTCAAACTGAACATGTGTTGCTTATCATGGTTGCTACTTCCAATGAAGAACATGGATGGATACTTCATAGTCTTTACGGATTCTTCTTCAATGGATCATATCATTAGGGATTAGCTCCATCTTAATCCTAGCTTCATGCATGAATGAGAAATATGCATGCTCTTCTTTTGTAATTATGTGATCAGCTCCTTCCATCTGAGAGAGTCCATGCTTCCATCTGTTGCATCTCTCTTTGTTTTCTACAAAGTGTCACAAGCATGTTCTGGTTTCCTTATTATTTCTAACTTCCTTCGAGTATGACTCCTCGTAGTCTCTATAAGTTTATTTCTATCTATTTTGATTGATGCCCATCTGGCGGTTGTGCCATCCTTATAAACTTCTTCTATGACAGCTTCCACAAGGATTGTTCATCAAACATATTTCAAAAGGGTACCTGCTCAGAAAGACATCTTTATGATAGCAATCATGAAATAACCTTCATGAGATAGCAAGAACAACAATGTTTCCAATACAACATCTTTCATATGAAGGATAGTTTCTTAATAGCATTAGTAAGATGATCTAGTTTGAGAACAAGAACAAGAAATATCTCCTAGAGTAGGTGTTAGTTCATATTTGCAAATAAGTACAATAAGCATTTGTATCAATAGCATTCATATGCATTCAAGTATTCATTGCACCTAATAATAATATAATCTTTCAAAGATTGCTTTCACAATTTGTAATGTAGTAACTATCACCTTTGATATACACAAATTTGAAGCTTAACAATTTAATCAAACCTGGAACATGAAGCCTTAACTACTATGGAGGTTGCACTTGTTCTTATGAATGCACTGAATCCAAGATTACAACTTGGACAAGACATCTAGTACTTTCCCTCCAATCACACTCATGTTTTGCTAGATGATATAACTTAGGTAGCATATACAAGTGCCTACCTTTGAAACCTTGTAACATCATCCATCTTGTCTTCTAATATGAAAATGGATACCGTCTTGATAAGAATATATTAGAAACTCAATGAGAAGATTCAATGATTATAACAATATAGAAACTCTAAAATTTCAACTTTGACCAAAAGTCAACTTTTGACTTTGACCAGTCAAACTTTAACTTTGACTTTGACCAAGGATTCAAACCTGACATTTTTGCTCGCTGAGAGCACCAAGAGGTGTGTTAGGCTAGGGCGCACTAGGATGTCAAGGAATTAGGTCAAATGCTTCATTAGAAGTGATCAAACACAAGGGTTAGGGTTTGTTGCAACTGCATAATCAGAAAACCTAGTTGCAGTTGTAATTGGTGCCATAACGAGCTTAAAAAATAACTTCCCAATCTATATTCCAGTGATTAGAATATTTGAAGATAATGTGGGCCCATAACCTATTATAAATAAAGGGATGTGCTGATTTTTCCATAAACAATATAACTATATTGTCACCCAACCATAGGCACAAAGGCCACCCCCGAGCACCTTAACCTTGACAAGCAGAATAATTCATGTAGCAAACCAATAGCCAGCCAAGGATAGAGCACCAAGAAAGAATAACCAGAAACCAAGAAGAAATTCCAAACCATAACCAAGAGAAATTCCAAACCATAACCGAGAGAAAGTCCAACCAAAACCAAAATGCCAATTGCAGCAGTTGCAGTTGTGCTCCCTCTCCAAACTTGCGCACCACTGGTCCTTATGAAGTTGTGAGAGTGAGAGTGATAAATGAGCTCTAGTGCCCTCTATTTATACTACTCTATCTCACTTGACTAGGCCGACTTCTCTTTCTGGAGGGTAATAACTCAATATTAAATATTCTCTTGAGACGACTTGTCTCCTATGATTATTATCCAATGTTTTAGGGTTTCTCTTACTTCCCGAAATATTCTAGTATTGTCAAAGGTTACATGTGGAGGTTAATTGATCCAGGTGGATATCGGTGGCCACCCACCTTTGCCGACTGGCTCAAAACAGTTTTCTACCAATTTTGGCAATTTACTATTTTTAGCAGGTTTTAACTTTCGGGGCCATTTTGAGGGCCTAAATGAAGGTTTTTCGAGATCGAGGTTCTCATTGATAACCAAAATCATAATTGAGTCTCAAAAATGAATCTCCTCGACGATACCTTTCCAACGAGCTATCATACGCCTGAAACGGAGATCGTATGCAAAAGTTACGACCTCGGGAAGTTGATGTACTAACTTACCCAAACGGGGCCCGCATGACTTTTGGCGCTTCATCTCCTAGAGTTAGGTTTTTGGATGTCTAGGGTTTTGGGCATTACTATTTATTGTAAAAAGAACTTCAGAGCCTCATTGCAATCATCTTCTTGCGAATGTGAGTAGTCGTCACATCTCTTCTCATAGATAAGCTGCCACCATTCTAGCGAGTCTTTCACTCTGTATTTTTACAGTGTCTGTACATTTCTTTCGTTAATAGAAATCGTGTATCACTATATCTCTGTGTTTATGGTTGCATCTCTGATATATTTCTTTTATATTATTGAATATCTGTGATATCTCTGTGCATTTATTTATTATATCTCCGATCTCATTTCGTGCCGAAAATAATCCGGATCATTAATACCTCCCACAGCTACCATAATATCAACATTATTGAATTAGAAATCATATGATATCCTTACCATAAAGTCATAACTCCAACTGTCCACAATCTTAAATTAACTTACCCATCCATTGTTTCACATACTTCGAGTTCAATCCCTTTCCAGCTCAGAGTGTGTCACGTCGTGTCGGGATCATTTAACATGTGAAGGTTGCCATTAATCTTACTGAAAGAGTACACCTAACGTCATACTAAGAATATTATGCATTTGTCTTGCACACTTCCCTCTCAGTCTATTATGAAATGAGGAAAACTATGGAATTGTCTCTTGTTTACGTTGGTAGGGTTTCGACCCACCGATTCATTTTATTATGAGAGAGCTCCACTGAGCTTCGACACTTAAGCATGAGGTAACGGCTCCGGTTCATATGCCACTTAATAAAATTTGTAAGTTCAACCATCTAATCAAATACAACTAATCGAATTCTTCTTATTAATGCAGGTTGAACAAGTTCACTAGTTCGTGGCCATTAGTGACTAACCTCTATACTTACCAGGTAAAAATAATAATAAGATTTCAAGGTATTTATGTAGAAACTTCTCATAGTATTTTTGGGTTCCCCTCATGCTAACTTAGTGAAGCTTTGTTGACTTCGCAGGGAAAACAGTTCACGGCTTAGTATGGGTTAATATGTGAATTTTCATTTAAACCCTTGGCTTGAGTATTTCTCACTTGCTCTTACTCTGAAAACTTGTTTATTTTTGGGACTTGGGGGTTTATCATAGCATAAATGCTTGACTACAAAAAACCTAGGTAGTACGACCAATGCTATTCTTTTATTGTTGAGATTTAACAAATCGTCCCCATATATTATAGGGCCGACGACTCCATGCATTGGTTAACATTTTTTTTTTCCATGTGTAAATTGTTATTACTTGAATAGATTTAGCATTGCGTGGCTGCTCTGTTTAATATTTCGAAGAGTGCCTCTGCTATTTTATTTTGGATATTTATGCATGTATAAAGAAAAAATGTATGAACCCTAAGCTTTCCTTTGAGATTCATGATACAGATTTATTAATAATGGTTTATTTAGCTGAATCTTAGACTCATCATTTCCATTATGGGTTTTTCTTCCTAGAATATTCTTATAAGTTCATGTAGATAGAACTCATCATTTCCATTATGGGTTTTTCTCCCTAGAATATTCTTATAAGTTCATGTAAAGATAGATAGAAATAGTTCTTTGGTTCATGACCAATATCAATGTAGTCACTATAATATGTTTTCATATTTTGCATAAGTATATAAATTTCTCAATAACTTCCTTTCTCTTTCTTTTTATAAAAAGATAAACAATATTTCTTTTTCTGGGAAAAAATATTCTATTGATATTTTATAATAAAGGAATTAATTATGTATATCTAAGTCATTCTACCACTCTTGTTATCTTTTCTTGTAAAACTTGTTGTAGAGATAAATTCATTATTATTTTAACGGAAATATTGAGTTAACATTTTTCCATTATTTATTATCAAATATTGTAGAATAAAATAAAGAAAATATAGATACTGCATAGTTCTAGTTTTACTTCAAAGTATATATCATTACAAACTTACTGCAACTTCATAAGTAATATGAGCTTATTGTTCTAGAAATAATCTAGAGTGATAGAAATATAACATTAAAAAATAGAAGACATATATGAGCTTGCATCAAGACTGGAAACAAATTGAGTAGAGAACTAGTTCCTCCCAACCATAGATTTGGACAACCAATATTACTTGTTCCTGTCACCCCCGAGCCTAAATATATATTCCATAAAGACTAAAAATTTCAATAACCTTTTCTAGATAAATCAGAACTTGACTCTTTCTTAGAACTATCAAACTCAATTCATCTTCACAAGTACTCAGCAGTGTCCTACCTCTTCTGTACTTTTTTATCTTCTTCCTTTTTCCAGAAAAAATAATTAGCTTTCCTAGGTCTTTCTTTTCCAAGTTAGCCTGATCCCTAACCCTAGAGAATCTTCTTGGCCTAATTGATCCCTAACCCTAGAGAATCTTCTTGGCCTAACTTTGTGCTAGCTTATTCCCTCACATCCCACATATTTGGGAGTAGGTTTACACTTGTCCTCATGGAAAATATTTACTCTAGTGGTTTCTATCCCTTTTCACTCTCCCATGGAATAAATATTTACTCTTTGTAAGTGGATTCTATAATCAATTTTTTTCTAGTAAATAAAATAAATTAAAAAAATAATTATAGAAATATTCATCATCATTAATGTTTATGATGATATAATTTTTCAAATAAGTATTTTCCAACTTTCACAACTTAACCATCAAAATTATAAATATTCAAATGTTTATAAATGGAGGGACATTACAGAGATTGTCCTCATAGACAACATGACAACAAGAGTGTTTACAATGTTTAGGAAGCTACCATTGTTAATGATGTAGCCAGGATCATGCCACAATTTTATGCAGTTGTTAAGAATTGACAGGAAGACCACGAAGCATTAGTGGTGGAGTTGAAAGGTATAATTTCCAAATGACCCATTTCAATTTTAATTGACACTAGTATTAACCTTAGTTATATTTCACCCCAAGTTGTTGTAGCATGTAAAATCATGGTTAGTTTAGCTAGACACAGGAACCAAAAAAAAAGGTTATAGATATCATTGATGCCTGCCCATTTGAAATGAATGGACTAAATACATGGGTAGCCCTGAACCTACTTCATTTGGGGTCATATGACATGCTAATAGGCATGGATTGGTTAATTTCCCATAAAGTAAATTTGGATTTTTTTCATAATACCTTAGAATGTGAAGATGATGAAGGAAACCAAAGAATGGTACAAGGCATCCAAAATCCTATGTATGTAAGGCAAGTATCAGTGCTACAACTCAAGAAGTATAGCAGAAAAGAATGTTCCTTATATGTTATACAAGTGTTAAATTCAGTAGAGAGTGGAAATATAAGAATCGGGATCATCTGATGTTATATGAATTCAGAGATGTGTTTTTAGAGGAGGTTCCTATATTGCCTTGGGACATTGACTTTTCCATTGAGTTGATACAGGGAGTAGTACCATCATATAAAGTTCCCTATAGGATGAGCACACCAAAGTTGGTGGAATTAAAGGTGCAAATAAAATAGATGATGCATAAAGGGTATATTAGGTTGAGAGTGTCCCCATGGGGATTACTAGTGTTGTTTGTAATGAAGAAACATGGTACTTTGAGGGTGTATATTAACTACAAGTATCTAAATAAAATTACTATCAAGAATAAATACCCACTACCCAGAATTGATGATCTTTTTTATCAGCTCAGAGGAGCTACAGTCTTTTATAAATTAGACTTGAGGTCTAGATACCATCAATATAGTTAAGGATGAAGACATCCATAAAAGGGATTTAGAACGAGATATGGACATTATAAGTTTGTGGTGGTGCCTTTTTGGTTTACCAATGCACCAACCATGTGTATGTGTTTGATAAATAAGGTTCTCGGCAAGTATTTGGACAAGTTCATTCTCGTGTTCATTAATGATATTTTGACTTATTCCATAACCAAGGAAGAGCATGAGTAGCACCTCATATTGGTGTTATAGGTGTTGAGAGAAAACCAATTGTATGTTAAATACAACAAGTGTGATTTCTTCCAGAGGTAGATCCAATATTTGGGCCACGTAATTTCAAAAGATGGAGTGGCAATAGATCCAGAAAAAATCAAGGCCATCATGGATTCGCTAACCCCCATAAATGTAATTGAGGTGAGATATATGGAATTAGCTAAATATTACATGAGGTTTATTAAGGGATTCTCCAAGATTGGTCACCCCATCACTCCACGGCAAAGGAAATGGGTGATCCAGAATCAGATCCAGGAACTTGACAGGGCTCAAAAAGTCTCAGAAATGAAATTTCTCAGAATCGGACGAAACCAATTCCATTGTGACCAGCTCATCGCTCTGATTTCATCCATATATTTACTTTCTCAAATGGACGTTGTATGCGAGAGTTATCGCACTCTGACCGTTTTCCCAAACAACTAAAAAGTCAACAGGTCAACTAGCAAAAAGTCAATGATGATGTCAGCATGATGTCCTGCTCACGTCATCATGCTAACATCAGCAAAGTGACATGTGGAAGAACAACAGCAGAGTGACTAGATAGTGAGAGGGACCAATCGCATGTTGACATGTGGCATCGTGGAGGACCAATGAAAGGGTGCCACGTGGCCCAAACGTGGGCTAGCACATGGCACCCCATCACTAGTTTGAATGGAAAAAATTATTTGGAGCTCATGGGGTTCAACCTCTTTACCTCTTGGTCGAGCAATGCCTTGGGAAAGGTTGATTAACCAACGTGCCAACCAATGTGTTGTTATTTTAAAACCCACTTTATATTTAATAAAGTGTAATATAATCATATGGAGGGCGAAAAGGGGATGGGGCTAAGCCCCAACCCATGATTTCTTTTGCAGATGTGACCACTATTGATAGGGATGGGGGCGCTGCATATCCAACCACCAGCACACATATAGCACCCTTCTCCATATGCTTCGGGAGATGGAACCGTGGATTCGACGTGCATCCTAGGGGATTGGTCCTATTGTAAGAGCATGTGACCAATTATTTCGGGATAAGGGCCAGCACGCAGCCTCTAAGGGGTTGGCGCTTGGCCATTTACAATTGCCATATGACCATTTAAGGGGGTGCGCGCAGGATTAAAGGGGCTAAGCCCTATATTTAAACAAATGTGGGTTATCTACTTTGGTTTAGTGGATTTTTGTTGATTTTTAGGCATGTTATTGAATATTTTGGCCATTATTGGGAGATATTGGGATTTTTTTGAGCCCAGATTTTGGGAGGAAGTTGGGGAAGGATAACCAATTTCAGATCTATAAAAGCTAGGCTTGTTTGAGGCTATGGGGGACAATCAGTTCAGATTTATGTTGAAGCAAAGCCAAGCCAAAGCCATTTTTATGCAGGGAAGTTGTTGAGGAGAAAATGCTTGCGAGCCATTTATGGGAGCTACACTCAGTCTTTTTCAGTGCCGTCAGTTGTGTTGGATTTACAAGGTCGAGCAGAACACAGTGAGACCAGTATGAGATCCATTTGATGTACTTTTTATGTACTTTGAAAGAATTGAATAATTAATAAAGAAGCCTCCCCCATTGAGACAAAGGCCCGAAGACGTAGGCAATTTTGTGCCGAACTCCGTTATCACTTCTCTTATTATGGTTTTTTGTTCTTATTGCTTCAGTTCAGATATGTATATTGTTTTATGGCTGCTATGTTTCTTCATTAAATTCATCCTCTTTGGTTCAACTTCTTAAATGGTTAATTAATGCATGCAAAAATAACTCAACCACAGTCATTAAACTATCTTTTTCGGATCAAGTGGTATCAGAGTTAGTTGACATTTAGAAATTGAGTTTTGTATGTTAGCCAGGGAAGAGCTCATCTCAAGGGAGAAAATGGCATCTACAAGAGGACTTTCTCAAAATGAGGAGTTCATAAACTCGGTGTTTTCCATGGCTGAGATGGTGAAGGTGTTGTATGAAGACTACTTGGAACGAAAGAGCACGGTTCAAGTGAAAGCTTCAAAGAACAACACAGGAAAAGAAGGATTGAAGGAAGTACCTTCTACATTTGTTTCAGAAAACATATATGAGGTATGTAGTGAAGGTTATTCATCAAATTGTTCTTCTTCTCATCAAGTTGGTTTTGGTGCATTCGAAAAACATACAAAAGGTGTAGGTTTGAGAATACTAACCAAGATGGGTTATGAAGAAGGGAAGGGCCTTGGATGTAAAGGTCAAGGAATTGTTAATCCCATTGAGGTTGTAAAAAGGCCTCAATATTTGGGATTGGGATATGGCGAAGGGGACCTTGGAGAAACCTCCAAGACAGGTTCCAAAACATCAGAAGCAAGTAATGCTTCAAATGGCCAACTTAAGACATTGCAGGAACACTTCACCAAAGGTAATGGCCCATCACTTCAGGATTGTGGTAGTGAATGCAAGTCATCTCCAAAGAAAGGTGAAGATCAGCATGGAAGGTTTAATGGTCATGTTTTTACAAATTCTCCTTTTGATTATAATAAGAATAATCAAGTAATCCAAAACTTGTAGAATCGTTATCCATGTACTTATTGTCATTCACCCAAGCAATGTGTTACCAAGTGTTGGAAGAGACAAACTTTGTACAGAAAGCCTATGTCGACCAAGAAGGAAACATGACATAAATACTCAACTCCACAACGGAATAAAGAGAAGGGTAAACAAGTCTGGATGCCAAAAACTCATTACACGTTTTGCAGCAAGGGTGGACATCAAAAGGCTAGTTGTTGGAAGCTTAATCAGGAGCTTCGTCCGAGGAAGGATAGAAGGATTGCCCATGTACTCATGAAGGAGGAAATATTACCAGCAAAGCAAGAGGAACACCATGAAGAAAAGAAACCAGCCACTTGGTTTTGCCAGAAGTGGATGTCTCAACTTCATTGTATTTTGCTTCCATTAATGTAATCACACATGTTGAAATGATGACCTGTTATAACATCATTTTTGTACAACATTATGTTTTTTTTTCTTGTTATGAGTATGTAATCAATCAAATTCCATTTTTGTAACCTTTTTGGGACCAAAAGGTCCTTTAGTGGGGAGGTGTGATCCAAAATTGGATCCAGGAACCTGACAGGGCTCAAAAAGGCTCAAAAATTAAAGTTCTCGGAATCAGGTGAAACCAATTCCATTGCGACCGAATCATCGCTCTGATCCCGACCATATATTTACTTTCTCAAATGGACGTTGTATGCGAGAGTTATCGCGCTCTGACCGTTTTCCCAAACAGTTAAAAAGTCAACAGGTCAACTAGAAAAAAGTCAATGATGATGTCAGCATGACGTCCTACTGACATCATCATGCTAACATCAGCAAAGTGACATGTGGAAGCACAGCAGCAGGGTGACTGGACAGTGATAGGGACCAATCGCATGTTGACATGTGGCATCGTGGAGGACAAATGAAAGGGTGCCATGTGGCACCCCATCACTAGTTTGAATGGAAAAATTTATTTGGAGCTCATGGGGTTCAACCTCTTTACCTCTTGGCTGAGAAATGCCTTGGGAAAGGTTGATTAACCAATGTGCCAACCCATGTGTTGTTATTTTAAAACCCACTTTATATTTAATAAAGTGTAATATAATCATATGGAGGGCGAAAAGGGGTTGGGGCTAAGCCCCAACCCACGATTTCTTTTGCAGATGTGACCATTATTGATAGGGGCAGGGACACTGCGTATCCAACCACCAAAGCGCATGTATCACCCTTATCCATATGCTTCAAGAGCTGGAACCATGGGTTCAGCGCGCATCCTAGGGGATTGGTCCTATTATAAGAGCACATGACCAGTTATTTCAGATGAGGGCCAGCGCACAGCCTCCAAGGGGCTGGAGCTTGGCCATTTACAACTGCCATATGACCATTCAAGGGTGCACGCAGAGGATTAAAGGGGATAATCCCTATATTTAAACAAATGTGGGTTATTTACTTTGGTTTAGTGGATTTTTGTTGATTTTTAGGCATGTTATTGAAGATTTTGGCCATTATTGGGAGATATTGGGCTTTTTTTGAGCCCAAATTTTGGGAGGAAGTTGGGGAAGGATAGCCAAATTCAGATCTATAAAATCCAGGCCTATTTGAGGCTATGGGGGACAGTCAAATCAGATTTATGCTGAAGCAAAGCCAAGACAAAGCCATTTTTATGCAGGGAAGTTGTTGAGGAGCAGACGCTTGCGAGCCATTTCTGGGAGCTACACTTAGTATTTTGCAGTGTCGTCAGTTGTGTTGGATTTATGAGGTCAAGAAAAACACAGTGAGACCAATATGAGATCCATTTGATGTACTTTTTCTATACTTTTCAAGCATTGAAGAATTAATAAAGAAGCCTCCCCCACTGAGACAAAGGCTTGAAGACATAGGCCATTTTGTGTCGAACTCCATTATCACGTCTCTTGTTATGGTTTGTTTTTCTTATTACTTCAGTTCAGATCTGTATGTTGCTTTATGGTTGTTATGTTTCTTCATTAAATTCATCCTCTTTGTTTCAACTTCTTAAATGGTTAATTAACGCATGAAAAAATAACTCAACCACAGTCATTAAAATATCTTTCTAGATCAATGGGTGAAGTTTGTATGCTCAATAGAGTGTGGCACCATCTTTCAGCAACTGAAACATCTCTTAATTGATGCCCCTAGCCTAAAAATTGCAGAACCTGAGAAAGATTTCCTAGTTTGTACATATGCTTGCAAGGAAGGACTTGGTGGAGTCCTCATGCAAGAAGGACATGTGGTCTATTGTGAATTAATAAAATTAAATGAGCATGCACAATGTTATGTTACTCATGACTTAGATCTTGCAGCGATTGTGCACACTTTGAAAATGTGGAGACATTACTTGCTTGTGAAAATATTTTTATTAATGACAGATCATTGTGGGTTGAAATATATATTTGACTAACCACAATTAAATGCTAGATAGACCAGGTGGATGGCACTTATCATTGAGTTCGATTTTGAATTCAATCATATAAAAGGCAAGAAAAATTGAGTGGAAAATTCCCTCAGCAAAAGTGTGCATATGATCCACTTGGCAGCAACAAGCATGTGTGAATGTGATATCAAGCAAAGAATTATATTTCCCTTACATAGTGATGAAAACTTTAATCTAATAAAAGAGATCTTACAACAAGAACCTAGAGGGAAGAAATATGAAGGATACCAGCTCACAACAGATGGGTTGTTGATTTACAATAATAGGATGTACATACCCAATTCTATAGAGCTGGAAAATCTCATAATGGATGAATTACATAAGAGATCTTATGTGGTTCATCCTCGTTATCAAAATATGATAATAGTAACAAGAAAGTTGTATTTCTGGCCAAGAATGAAAAAGAATATAAATGAATATATTTTTAAGTGTTTGGAGTGGAAACAAGTTAAAGTTGAGCACAAACACCCAGAAAGATTGTTGCAGATCCCATAATGGAAATTGGAGACTATCTCCATGGACTTCATCACAAGACTTCCAAGAACAGCAAAACAACATGATGTGAATATGGTGGTGGTGGAAAATTTGAGTAAGGTATCTCACTTTATCCCCATTAAATCAACTTATAAAGATATAGATGTTGTTGACGTTTTTATAAAGGAAATTTCCAGATTGCATGGCATGCCCAAGACCATTATCCCAAATTGAGATGCTAAATTCACCTCAAGATTTTTGAAAGGCCTATTTGTAGGATTTGGAACACAACTAGCCTTCAACATTGCTTACTATCCTCAAACAGATGGACAAACCGAGAGGGTAAATAGAGTGTTGGAAGATATGTTGAGGATGCATGTTATGCACCAACACAAGAAATGGGAGGAATATCCACCCTTGGTAGAATTTTCCTATAACAATGGCTATCAATAGTCATTAAGAATGACCGCGTTTAAGGCTTTGTATGGCACAAAGTGCAAAATTTTGATACGTTAGGATAATTCGGTAGACAGGATCACACTTGGACCTAGTTTGTTCAAGGATATGGAGTAGAAAGTGGTAAAGACCAAGCAAAATCTGAAAGTATCTCAAAACAAATGGAAGATCTATGCTTATAGAAAAATAACTAAGAAAAGAGTTCAAGGTGGGATATCATGTGTATATTAGGGTTAATCCCAAGAGGAGCTCCCTAATAATGGGAACTTGTGTCAAGCTAGTGCCCCGCTATTGTGGACTATTTGAAGTCCTAGAAAGAGTGGGACTAATGGAAAACTAACTTTCTCTATATCCTACTTTTATAGCTCATAATGTGTTCCATGTATCCTTGCTTAAGAAGTATATTCATGATGTTAGAAAGTTTTTTGGATAAAAATTATGTATGAAGTTTTGAAACATCCAACGTTTCAAGTGGACACTCCACCCATCATCAGGGACAAATGAAAATAATACATTGAAGAAGAGTGTTGAGGTTCAAATGTATAGGAGGAGAAAATGTTAAAATAGTCATTGGGATTAGGAGATAAAATATTAAAGTATGAAAGTTAACCATTGGGATAAATCATTAAAGAAATTCATGGAGAATTAAAAGAGTATTAAAATAAGGGGTTGACTAAGGATAATTCAAACTGAGATAAATATGAGATTGATAGAGGAAAGGGTAATTAAAATTTATTGATTGGACTGTGATAGAGGTGGAACCATAGGGAGAGTTCCAGCCTAAGCCTCAACGCATCCTATACAGGAGAGAGACATTGCTCCAGAACTGATTCGTTGTGTAGGTCAAGGTGCAATGGAAGCACTTTGCACTTTGGAGCAGATGAGTCCACATGGGAGCTACAAGATGCCATGAGGATGGCATACCCATTTTTTTTCTATATGGTGGTAAAACACCGAGGATGGTGTTTCTTTTAAGGGGGAGGTGAATGTAACACCTCGTTTTCACCCAAGTTTGTAATTATGAATAAGATTTAAATATTGTGGTTGATAGAAAATGCAATTATGCTTTATGCTTAATGAAAATTGCTAACAAGGTGACTGAAACGAAGCCTTGAAGTATTATCCATGATACAATGAGTGGGAACATGTGAGGGGAATTGAGAATCACCCTATTTAGTCAAATAATTTAACCTCCACCTAGGAAAACCTTGATGATTAGACATGTTGATGTGCCCTACCTTCCTTTGTTCACAAGAAAGAAAACAAGTTAATGAGAATTGACCCAGTGGTTGAGGCAATTATGTCTACCCTCATAAATGTACACAGGAAATGGCTAGGTCAGCTGAGGCTATGATTCAAAGGTACACCATGGAGGTTCCCCTTCAATTTTGGAGCTTAACTCTTGAAGGCTTATAACAGAAGAAATCACAAGAACCCGAGGAAAAGGGGAGAATGTTCTAGATGAAAGAAGGAGATGCAAGGGGAGTATGCACAAGTGCAAGAAAAGAATGAGTGTAAAAGGAGGAATAGAGGAAACTGAGAATTTTCTATTAGTAAAATAGGAATGCTATCCAGCAAACTTGTGGTCAAGTTGAAATAGAGAAATTTCCCAAACTCGAGCTTGAGCAGAGAGGGTCACAATTTAATGCTTTCTCGACGAAAAATAGAACCGGTAAGGGGAAGGATATGATGGATTGTTTAGTAGTGAAGAGAATCCATTTTTCAGAGGAAATATAGTTGGGAAGGAATCTTAGAAGCTCATGGTGGCCTTGGACTTGGTGGGTAAAGGGAATTTATGTTGTTTCATGTTAGCAAAGGAGAGTAGCCTTCACGAGTAGACCTAGAACCTTTTAGATATCCTCTAAGTTCCTCAGGTGGTATCATGTTCTAGAATAGGGGTGGCATACTATAGAAATTATAAGTGTAGAAAATCCTATGATTGGGTGGAAAGGCCTTCACCCTCAGTCAGTCGGATGGTTGATTTTACTCTAAAATAGATAAGTGTTCTAAGTTTTCTTGTAAACATTTTATGAATGAATGTAAATCCTTGCATTTTGATTTTGAAAGGAAATTTTAATATGGTGAATGAATGTTAAGTATAAAACTTATTTGTTTGATCAGCATCACCCCAGAAGGGAGAATACCCACTATTTCATATGTGAGTAGCCCAATTTTGTGGCTTAAGACCTTGTGAATCTCTAGGTTTTGAATGGAAAGTTTGTAGGATATAAAACCTTGTTGTTGGATTTCTAAAAGGAGCTAACCCTTTTTGTTAAGTGCATGGGTCGATGGCTTGAAACCCATTTAATGGCATCCCTGCTAACAATGGGATAGAGGTGAAGAGTTTATTCACCTGAGGAGTTACCTGGTTCCCTGAGTTTCTTGTTGAGTTATGGAAAATTCCATACCAGGATTAGAAGTCTGCCCTTTTTTATATCTCTACATATTGGTCAGGAGGATTTTGGACAATAGATCTAAAATTGAGAGTGAATCTCAACCCTTCATCAAAGATCGGAAATTAAAACTTCCATCGGATATGCATAACCTTGAGTTCAATGGGGACATCTCGAATGTGTGAGCTCAATTAGGATAGAGTTTTCGATCTATCATGGATCTATATAAAGAATATTTGGACCATATATCTTGTTCTATACCTTGTTCGTTAAGCAATTCATGATGAGAAATTCATAAGGATCCACGAAGTTTGCATGGTTTTTTTCCTAATAGGGAGAAATTTCAAAGGCACAAACCCGAGTGAATCTAGACCATAGATCATTTTAGACACTATTTTTTGGATCATTCAAGTCGTGGGAGCATTCATTAACTTCCATATGATTCGATAAGAATGTGGATATCTCGTCCTTCGATTTGGTTTAATTGTAGTCATTGGATATGTCGGAAGTAAGGCATTTGGAAGAAATTGTTCAGAAGGTTGGCATTGAGGTTATGTGGCCTGCATATTGAATGGGATAGTCTGATTGAACAACCATCATTGATCTCCAAGCCTGGGTATATGGGGACCATGGATCTTGTTTGGGTTCGACACCGCGATGACATGGATCCCCTCGTCGAATATTTCCACCAAGGGTTTTCCTTGGCTTCAAACTTATTTTGTACCATGTTTGATGGCACGTCACTTCCACACACACACACACACCTACCCTGTCATCTAGTATAGGTGATGTGGAGGGGTCTACGTGGATGCCACATTGGACAGATGACACAATCTAGGGGAAAGGCCCAAGAAAATTTGAAGGGACATAAATTTAAGCTTGGAGCTCAGCTTCAAGCATGAAGTTGGTCATTAGAAATATTTTGAGGATTCAATTCCATCCAAGGGATTAGATATGTGAAAGGATATGGGTTGAAAAGAATGAATCCACCAACCTAAGTATGGTTTATGGGGTTGAGTGTGTTACACTATATCTCATCCACAATCGAGATTTTTTAATGAAAAGAAATGAAGAAAGTACATCCAACCATTGGAAACCAACCAAAGCACAAAAATATATTTTGGAATAGCATTCAAAGAGGCCACAAGAACCCTACTTGCACTTGCATAAATGAGATTAACAATCTACTCAAACATCAAGGTGATGTAGAACCAAAGAATGTGTTCTATTGGTTTCGAAATGTTGAATTTTGTGAGAAGAAAAAACAAAGAAAAAAATATATGTGATGTTACTATTTCAATCAAGAAGATATTGCAAGAAGCTCTCTCGATCTACCCTCATCATCTGACGACAATGGTAAACTATACTTGTTTTTTTTTGTTCTTTTTTTTTTTGTTTCTATCTCAATTTCTTATTTTGTAGCCCTATGCATGGTCAACATTAGTAATTACCGTAGAATCCATAGTGTGTATGATCCAGTTTTTGCCACAAGTAAGAAGAATAGACTTCACCATCATTAGTTGGATCAATAAAACCAAATGATCTCCAGACTCTACCACATGTAATCGAGCATATCTCTAGATTTTTCAATCCATATTCAATTGTTCCTTATGTATGGCTCACATCAACTAACAAACTAGGCATGAAATGTAGGTGATGCCACTACAAGCGCTTAGTGTCTATATCGTTACAAAGGAATTTTTTGTGCACTATCTAATTCACTATTTATGATTCACACCTTATTTCCTTACTCACATGTTCTAGGCACAAGTTTTCCATTAAACCAAATTGCACTATATAATGCATCTTCCTATAAGATTATATTATCCATCTCTCTCTAGGAAGATTTCTCTTTGAGTATGCAAATTGCCTAGGGTTTTCATCCATCTCTATTAGAATATTTTAATTACTCTCACTAATTAAAGAGATCTATATGAGTTGTGTTGTGAGTCTTGAGTGTTATTTTTAGTGAGATCTAGTTCCTCCTATACATTGCACCTAAATAGATATTCTCATGTAGATATTTCCATAAGACTATTCTAGAGTATTCTCCTATATATTTATATCCCATTTGTGAGGCAATGCAAGAGTGAATTTAATGAGTTGTAGCAATAGCTCAAGGTGTTCTTCTTTTAGTTGATGACTCCTTTAGAATTCATAGTAAATCTCCCTACCTCCTTCAATTAGTGGTATCAGAGAAAGGTTAGATCCATCCCTCACCAGTCAAGTGAAGGATTTCAAAGTCATGTATTAGTTATTCAAATAGAAATGAAGGATATGAGAGGTTAAAAAGAGGATATATTCCATCGATGATTAAGAGGAGATGCATATCAAGAGGACCACTCAAGTAAAGAAATATTCTTTCCTACCATTTGCATGATAATCACCTGATTTGAGCTGCCATTTTTTAGAGAAACCATAATTTTCCTTGTCACCATGGAGGATAGATGCTCATCATTTTGAAGGAGTTATCAGTTCATGTGTGGAATCATCTATAAAGGAGACACTAGTTGGATTAAAGTCATGTGCATAGAAGGAAGCACATTTTAAACCAAGGAGAGGGCGTTACACTGATGTTGTCATGGTTTAAAAAAGGGTGTTTGCGGTGAGAAGAGTAGGCATCAGCATTCTTAAACAATAGAAAGGTGTGTGGTAGTAGTCCACAATCCAAGTTACAAGGTTGAAAAACTCCATTTTTTTTAGAAGTATTTTAAAAATGGCTTCAAGTAGTAGTAGCCTTACATAGCCACAGATCCCCATTGTCATGGGGAATAATTATGAAGTTTGGGCAATCAAAATGAGGACATTATTATGTTCTCAATATGTTTGGGATTTTGTACTTCATGGGTATCTAAACTAGTTGATCAGGTAGCCAAGCAAGCCTTGACAAATGCTTAAAAGGATCACCTCAGAGAAAATAGAAAGAAGGATGCAAAATCTCTCTATCTCATCCAAATTGGCTTGGATGACAGTATATTTCCCAATATCTCAGTAGTGAAATTATCAAAGATAGATTGGGACTTCTTAGAGACCAATTATCATGGAATTAGTCAAGTTTCATACATTAGGAAGTAATTTTGAGAATTTTAATATGAAGGGGTCAGAGTCAATAAACTCATGCATGACCCAAGTCGTGAACATTGTAAACCCATTAAGAATGAATGGTGAATAACTTACAGAACAAAAAGTGAAGAAGTTTGATGTAGTGATTGTATCCATTACAGAGTCAAAGGACTTGACACAACTATTAGTAGATGATATGTTAGGATATTTTATATCCCATGAATCCAGAATAAATAGGAATGATGACTCATCTTTCGAAAATGCATTCAAATGTCAGGTTTATATCTCAAGAGGTGGAGGACGATCAAAGCCAAGAGACAAGGGTAGGAGTAGCATAAGAAGTTTCCAAAGAGATAGTAAGGAAGATTCAAAACAATAAATGAGGCCATATCAAAACCCTTGTAGCTCAAGGGAGAGAAGAAGCATAAGCCCACAACTAAATAAGAGGTATGACAATTCCAAGGTTAAGGGTTTTTACTATAATAAGTTAGGTCATTATGCACATGAATGTAGGAAGAAGGATGACCTTAGAAAACATGACACAAACTATTCTAACACCTCTAAAAAATATGACAACTCTTTATTCCTTACTTGTAACATTGCCCAAGAGACTTCTAATGATATTTGGCTTATAGATAGTAGTTGTAGAAATCATATAACAGGAAATAGAAACCTAATTACAAACCTAGATGATTTAGTAATAACTGAAGTTAAATTGGGGATATGCAATATTGTTAATGTTATGGGAAAAGGAATAGTCAACATCCTAACCAAACAAGGCTAAAAAGGCACACACCAGACATGTATTATGCCCTAGGTTTTAAACATAACCTCATTATTGTTTTCCAACTTACCCAAAAAGGGTATAATGTAATTTTTAAGGGAAATGATTGTTTTATATATGACAAAATTCCTAGTAAGATGTTGATTTATAGAGTGAAGATGACAAAGAATAGAATGTATCCTCTGTCATGAATTATGGTAGAAACGATGCCTCATTTTCCCAAAAGGAAATATTTTTGGATGAATTTTGGTTGTCGCAGCTCAGATTTTTTCATATAAATTTTGGTGGCCTAAAATTATTACAAAAAAAAAGGATGGTTAAAGGTTTCCCTCCCATTAAAGAGCCAACTAGTTCATGTGAGAGCTACATTCTGGAAAAGGATCATAGGGAGAGTTTCCCTAAAGAAGTGTCTTATAGAGAAAAGGCACCCTTAGAGATAGTTCGTACGGATCTGTGTGGCCCAATGCGGACCTAGTCTTTAGGAGGAAGTTATTGCTTCCTAACCTTCATATATTATTACAACATAAATACTTGGGTGTACTTTCTTGCAAAGAAATTTGAAATTTTTGACAAGTTTAGAGGATTCAAGGCATTAGTGTAAAATCAAAGTGGCTATCAAATTAAAATGTTAAGAATAGATAGAGTGATAAAACATAAACAAGAATAACAACATGGTGGAAAAGGAATATTAGCCAACACACTTTTTGTATTCACTCCAATGTTACATATTTATAGTACAATGGGTGATGCCACCTCATAGAGAGATTTTCTCTAGATCCTAAAATCATGCATGATGACTAGGCTAGGCAATCTTAATTACTAAATCATTAGTCATCACTTGAGGATATATTACTAATATCCTAAATGAATAATACAAATATAGGTGACAATTTAGAATTAGTGATTGGTAAAGGTAAGCCATAGGCTAACAATCCCCCCCTCAATCACAAGTCTAATCAATAATACCAACAATTAAGCATAAACTGGTATCAAGTCCAAGTCTTCATACTGAAACTCCTGAGTTGAGTCTCAATGAAGAACTTCTTGAAAAACCACCAATCTGGATGTTGAATGGTTCATCTGAAATGAACTGGAAGAGAGCTGAGATATGGAAGTGAACAGCTGCAATATCTAAACATTTCTTGATTGCTTGACAATTTGATCATTTTGCCAAGTATTTGAGCTAGAAGAATCTGATGTCTTCTGCTAATTGGTGAACATGGAGTATCACCACTCTAATATCAATGTATCACTAAAGTGCTCTCTGAATCTATGGTTTTGGATGACCACTAACCAATTGATACCATGTATCTAATGGTTTTTGGATAACCACTAACCAATCTTGACACTTTTAGGTGTCCAACAACATCCCAATGTATAATGTGTATGATTCAATTGCAAGTCATTGAACCATAATTCTATCAAAGTCTACCATCTCTAGAAAATATCACTATGTAATCATGTGAGCCAGGATGCATGCAAATTGTTTACTTAATGTAAACTCCAATCTGAAGAGAGCAAACCAAGAGAAGTGAATCAACTTCTAGTCTGACACATCCCTGAAAATGATTGACAACTCAATCAAATGCCAAGCTGCAATGCAGAAGGATCCTCTTGTCCTCTACTAGGTAGAATGACCATCTATGTGAACCAAACGTCCACATCATTGCTCTCAAAATCAAAATCAACATCCCAATTATGTATGATTCAACTTAAACTTATTGAACCATAATTATGCTAAATTCTGTCATCTACAGATTGCAGTTGCCCATTTGGAAAATTTCATTCCCATTTGGCATACTTGATGTTTGTTGTTGTTGAAACTTTTTGTCTAACAACCATCTTCAATTTCATCATCAATTCCCCCCTTTGTTAGTTGAAAGGAGAGACCACAAGTGGTTTCATGAATCATCTTCACTAGAATTTTGAACTCCCCCCTTTAAGGTGCATGAGAGTTACATCATTGCACTCCCCCCTTCTAGGCTCAAGAGAGT
>JASDQU011027447.1:5877-31626 GCA_032191745.1 Picea mariana | reverse complement strand
TCTACAAAAGCTAACATATCAATCATCAATGTAGAAATGGTCTGGCTGTAACAATATGAAGATTGAAGAATCAATGGCTCCAGGAAACTATTTCTAAGCTTAATAAGCTCGTCCTTATAGTAACATACCTTTTGTTCCATGTTTTTCCCAGTGTTCTTTCAAATCGATTGGCTTAGTCACATCAATGCCCTGTAATGAAAGCCTTACCAATAGCTTCTGGAATGCACCTGCACTCATTTTTCGACCTGGAACCGATAGCCTTTCTTATTAGGATTCATAGGTAATGGATACATTGACATCATTTTAGTACAACAAGCTGACTGCCAACCTCCATTTCCTATCTGTAACATGGTTGATTTTCCCTAGTATATGAACAGTAAGGCATAGAAGGGTTATAAACAACACAAGACTTAGCAGAGTTGTTTTCACAATCTATTCCCTCTGAACCAACTTCCACCCCATTTGGAGTTTCGGATTGCTGATCTCTCTATCCTTATCAGGATGCAATGCCTTCAGCCGTGCATGTTGCTCAGCGAAAAAGAGGTTATAACCACTCTTGTTTGGCTTTGGATGATTAGGATCCCTCTTTCTGATTCAGTCCTTTTTCTTCTTCCGGCAAGTACTGTTTCCTGAAGCCGCAGCATCTAAAACATTTTTGTCTTGCAAACAAGAAATACCTGCAAACCGTGCCCCTGAACTTTCAGATGGTTTGTGATACAATACTCCTCTTAATATATCTGAACCCAACTTTACGGTTACAAGGTAACCATGCTCAAACTTCTCATCAATAACTCATGTTACAGGTTGATCCACTGAAGATGTGGGATCAAATCCAACAATTGGCAAGGGCAAACTTTTCCTCTTTCGCTTCTTGACTTCTGGTTGCTTTTCATCTAAACCGGCATGGGAAGATCCATTATCCGATGACTGAGGAACATGACTTACATCAGACAGAGGAGTTGCAGGAAGCTGACCCTGTGCTTGAAAGAAGTAAACATGTTCATAATAACGAAGAAGGGTCATATAGTATTTCCGCAAGACAAATGACGCACTGGTGGTAGTTGGAACAAAGTTGAATACACTTGTTATTTCCTTCCATTTTCTATCTTTAATTACCTGATCAAGGCTACCACGAGATGTAACCTCAACATAGAGAATATGCAGATCCAGTTCATGGCCTCCAATAGTTGGAACCCTGTTAACGGAATTTGAGGCGACAATCGCTCGATCTTTGATTACATCAACAAATTTTGAGCCTTTGATGATTAAAACGCACACCTATGATGAGTTAGCTCTGCAAACTGGAGTTTCGACCATCTGTTTGGCGCTTTGAGCAAAACTGGAGCTGAGATTGTGTGGATGAGAGATTTACGGTGCCGATTTGTTTGCTCTGAGTAATATTTGGGATTTTGATAGGTCGAATGCATGTAGAGAAGATCTACATCTTACAACACCTGGAAGTCGAATTTATTGCAGCGAAGTTGATGGACTGAGATGAATCCTGAGTTGAACGAAGCGTTGTAAGTGCATTTGGGCAAATCAAGCATCACACTCATGACTCTGTGTGCTGACATTTTATTCACTGGACACCTGCCATCTATGTTTGCTGGTATCAGTTGGAACTTCGAAAATTAGAACTGGCCTTGGTCCATTCCACAGTTCTTTAAGCTCACTTCTAATCCAAGCTATGAAGATGACTGGTCCCAGATTTGATGGTACCAAATACAGAAGCGCAGGCTGTGGTAATCGTGTTAAGATTCCTGCAGCAAGAGCGACGATCAGACTAGTCGTATATCCTGAAAGTGCATGCCAAACATATTTGCAGCCCCTCATAACAGGCAATTTTGTATCATTGCCAAGTTCCCTATTCTTTCGATAATCAAAATAGAGCAATAAAGAAAGAAGCATCATCGGAATTGCCATGTCACCAAGACCCAACATCATAAATTCTGATCTGGAGCCGCCCCCCACTGGACCCCCCAACAAACTCCTGGGAAAAACAAGCTTCACGGGAAGCTCCAACTTCTTGGATATGGATTGAAACCTGGGAAGATTCAGAGAATTGGCCACTGTATGGGCCGGGTTCGAGGCCTGTTGAGTTGCAACCGAAACCATAACATTGGCCCCAAAGAACTGCTACGAGAAGAAAACCCAAAAGATGTCATACACAAACAAGCAAACTAGCAGCAGAGCACAGATCTTTATATTGGGAAGCCGGACGTGGCTGACAAAGGCAATGCAAATAGAAATCCCCAACAGATTGTTTAACAGCCAGTGTCCCGATACAAGCCATCCGATAACCAGAACCGAGCTCATAAGTACCAATATGCATTGCGTTCTGGTGAAGCAATAAGATTCTCCCAGTCAAATTTTTTACCACTTCCACCTTGTAAGTTGTCAATCAGAAGCCAATCGACTAAATCTGAGTATTCCCCATTTGGGAGTTTTGTCAAAAGTTCTCCATCTTGTCTTCATGCAAAACATAAATGATGTGGCGATGCTGTACCAGATTTGGAAAGCACTGCGTGCACGATCTCCATGTAGCTGTACAAAGGAAATGTTAGTTGCATCACATGCTTGTTCAATCTCCTTGGCGTCCTCTTCAACAAAAACTCCCACAGGCTCTGCTCCATGCTCCCTTGCAGCCTTTGAAATTTCTTTTGCAACATTTAGTGACACCGATCTCTTTGATTTGAGAATGGATGAGAATGTCCTTGTGGATTCTTCATGTGCAGGAAGCCAAGCAGGCAGGGGAAGGGCACTGCGTGCAGATATTGCTGGTGCAATGAAATTTACCTCTAAAACTGCAATTCCATCAACACTCAATGTGTCTTTGCTTATTTATGAACTAAACAAAACTGAAAAAGGATCTAACTGCTCATATGAAGAGCTTATTTTTCTGCTAACTCCTACGTTAAACAACTGTACTGCCTATCATCAAGTGAAATCATGCTTCCAATGAAGCCATGTCAGAAATTTATTTGCTGACAAAATTCTTGATCTTGATCCCAAACTAAAAAATTTCATACAGTAATGGAGTTGGCAAGGGCAGCAGAACCAACCTTCCTTCGACAAAAGAAAGTTGACATCTGTTCTACTCAAAGAATTGAAATAATCAGCAAAAGGATCAACGAAGCTGTAAAGAAAAACCTCTTCCTGTTGTTGGAGCTGAAGATCAAAAAATTTCTGTATATTCTCTTTCCCACGCAGGCTGGCACTTTCAACTATCTATAAATCTAAACATAGTTGTAGAATGATTTATGCACTAATCATGGATTGTTTGATATCTGCTGTAGATTCTAGATCAAGAATGATAAGTGTTGATGGTGGAGGAAAGAATAACTGCTTCTGAATTTCTTGGGATACTGAATTTATATCAACAATTTCTTTATCTAAATCTGTGGCATCCTTAATCCCATAGTCAAAGCTATAAGGGACATTTGAATCAATGACAAATGTGTCTTCAATATGACTATCACCAACGTCTTCACAATCAGAAGGAATACTAACTGAATGCTGGATGTGAAATGCAGATTCTTTACAACAATTATCAAAAATAAGATCAGCTGAGTAAATCTTCTCATAATATGAATTGAAAGCCACATGAAAATCCTTCAGAGAATGGATACTAACAGTAGGAAGGGATTGAAACCATTCACGAGCCTTTTATTCTAAAGAAAATTTGAACAACTTGATTAAAACATCCTCGTGAACAAAGCCATGTTCAAGCATGCACTTATGAAAATTGAATAAGTGCTCACCGGGATGATCATCCTTGCTTCCTCTGAATCTCAGAAGATAATCATCCCATTCAATTATAGTCGGCACTGGATGTGGAAAACCAATTATATCTGAAAAATCACAGAAAGCGTACCTCTTAGCTAAGATCTTTTCCATTTCATACCAGTGGAGTCACCAACATAATTATGAACAATGGAGTCGCCACTGAATTCATCCTCATGGAGTCGCCAGATAGATGATTACAACCAAATGATGTCCAGGCTTTGTCTATCATCAAAGCTGGATCTATGTTGTCTCCCAGGGAAGCTGAGCTTCGATCTCCTCTCCCCGGAAATGGCGCCAATTTGTTATCACTCCAGGAAACTCTCCTAGGCTGTAAGTCGGAGATGCCTGGTAACTAACTCTTTTTTGGGAAATGTTTTCTTAATATTTGATATGGTTTTTGGGTCAAAATGAATACCTAAGTACTTGACTGTTTTCAAGACTGTCTAGAGATACAAAATCTCACAAGGCTTTCTAGCATCGTTGTCATATAAAGTTTGATTAAATGGGGGGAAAGAAAACAACTATTGAACCAGATTATGTTTCATGCCAACAAACACAATGGGTCTAACAACCAAGAAATAACTTATGATAATCAACTAAAACAATTAATCAGTGAGATGAGAGTCACTGCAAATTGAATGAGTTTCAACAAAGGACTTCCACTCATAAGCTATATAAAGAACCATAAGAGAAAATCTGACATAGAACTGAAAGAAGCTTGCAGTTTTTTATAAAATAAGAATAAGTCTGTGTGTTACAGAGGCAGCATCATAGTATTCAAAGTCGAACCCCTTAGTGCTTCAAATGTCTTTGGCTTTATAGCCTCTTACAATCAGTTTCAGATCCTAAAACAATGGATCTGATATTCTAAAAATAGAAAGTCAAAACTAATTTGAAAAAGATAAGGAGAGATCCTCAAGATGAGGTCGACCTCTATCTTTTGGTCTTCAAACATTGGTTGAAAGTTGATGAAGTGTAGCCTAGCCTTCCAAGGCTCTTTGATCTGCTCCTTTGAAAGTGGAATTCGAATTTGGTGATGTGTGCCAAAAATCCCTATCATTTTGCCCTTGAAAATCACTAAATCTAGTCAAAAAATGCCCTTTTGACTTTCATCTCCAAAAATGGCCCTCAGATTTTGTTTTGATAATTCATAACTAGCTTATTGAAGAAGGATTCAAACCATCCAAACCCAAAAATTCTTGATCTGGGCGAAAATTTGGCTATTCTGGCCATGACAGCTTTCAACAGCACACTTGCCTAAGAAGTCTGATCCTGCACTGTTGAAAGTAGCCACTTTCCACAACTAACTAGTCAAAATTCTGCCTTCTGCGCTGTTGAAAGCGGGCAGATTTTCAAAATCGAATTTCTCGGTCATAAAAAGTCCGTTTTGCATTTTTAAATAGTCGATCGACATCTACAAATCCTGAACTTTCCAATGGTGCTTTCAGATATGCATTTGGAGCTTGGGAAGGGATTGAAAAGTTCCCTTAAAGTTTAAGTATCATTCTTTCCATTTGCAATTCAAAACTCTAAACTGTCTTTTGTGAACAATGTCTGATATGGAACCAAATATTTGATTTGATGTTTCCAACTCGGGAGTACAGCCTCTGTTAGCTGTTGATAATCTTGACTTTCCTCAGCACGCGACTTTGTGAAAACCGCTCAATAGCTGTGAAAAGTATGCACTTTCAACAACGCGCCTCTTTGTAAAAAGCACTCCTTAGCTGTGGAAAACATGCACTTTCAACAGCGCATGACCTTTGAAAAACTGTTCCTTAGCTGCGGAAAGCATGCACTTTCACCAACACACGCTCAACTTTTGGACACACGTTAGCTAATGAAAGTGTAAAAATGAAAATTTTGAAAGGAAGACTTTATGGGTCAAATTATTTTCTTAAGACAAAACCAAAACTTAAGTTTTGCAGCTAAAAAGACTCAACAATGAATTGAGGAAACTATCAATAGCCATGCTATCCACCATAAAACCTGACCAAAATGACGGTGTTATTTTGGGAGATAACAGAGTGTACAACTGAGCTTGTTCTTTATTGAGCTATTTACAGACCTTAGTTTGGTTTAGATAGAATTTGCCCAGGTGGAGTCATAGCCCCAACTCATAGGTGACCTGTTTTTGAGAGTGTATGAATAACATATTCTATAACTAGGAGGAACGCCTGAGGTTTGGATGCAGTCAATGATTTATAGAAGAAGGCAAGTGTTATTTTATGGATGTTCACTTGTTGATTATTTCATGTTGTTATCATGTTTACACTATGTTATTTATGTTTGCTTAAATGTTACGTAATTATGCATGAATATGCATGTTATTGTTAGTTCTTCATAACTATTGCATATGCAGGGCATGAAAATTAATAAATGTTAAATTTTTTAATTCAAATTGCATTGGCAATGAGATTCTACCGCGAGGCTTGTGTCATCACACATGCCATTAAAAAATCATTGCATGTGGCACAAGGCCAGATGCACGCATGAGGGTTGTATCTGTGATTTATTCTGTTGTTTTGAATTGGTATCAGAGAAGAAAATATGTGTAGTGTGACTCAACTTGGGGCAGGGTACGTTACCCTGTGATATTAGAGAATTTTTTTTTGTGTTACTGGTGACAAGGGCTGTTACATATTTTCAAGGAGTCCACTTAATATTAGGGAGAATTATAAATAATCAAACTAATCCAATCATTTTGGAAGAGGGAGAATAGGAAGTTTAGAACCAAACTAGAAACCTAATTGCAGAAAAACAATCCACCAATCCTTCTCCAAACATTCCACAAATTGCTTCCCTTGAAAGTTAAAATAAGATATTATCCAATGATGCATCATTTCCTACTTTTACTATTTCCCCTATGTATTGTAAAGGAGTCCACTTAAGATCAAGGAGGATTCTAAATAATCAAAATACTCCAATCATCTTAGAAGAGGTAGCAAATGAAGTTTAGAACCAAGCTAGAAAAAAAACTGCATAAAACTAGTCCATTAATCCTTCTCCAAACATTCGACAAATTGGTTCCCTTGAAATTTCAAATAATCTATTAACTAAGGATGCATCATTTACTTCTTATCTAGATGGGTTAAATATTGATAGAACCCTTTCCTATCCCGTGTTTGACTTCCTTGGGGAGATGAAGAATGTGTGTGTTAAGATCCCATTATTTCAAGCCATCAAGGATGAGCCTATTTATGCCAAGGATGTATAAGAAGCATGCTTAAAGAAACTTGGCAGGAAGAGGAAGGATCCTCCAACTATCTAAGTAATTAGACAACTCACATATTTGATTCTTGGAAGAGTTATTACTACCAAGTATACAAATCCTGGTAGCCCCATTGTTGATGTGTACATTAACAATATTTGTATTCCTAATACACTGATTGATTTAGGAGCTTCCATAAACATTATGACCAAAATCATGAAAAATATTAAATTGATCAATCTACGAAAAACACCTACAATTCTCCAAATGGATGATCAATCTATTGTCAAACCTGAAGGTAATTATAGAACATGTAGTTATCTCTGTATATTCCGGGAAGTATCAAACAAACTTTATGGTCTTGCAACCAAAATTTGATCTTGGGGGTTACCCCTTAATATTAGGTAGGCCTTGGTTAGCCACTATTGATGCAAATATTGGTTGTAGATAAAGGGATATGACTATCTCCCATGGAAAATCTAACAAGAAACTTACCCTATATCCTCCTACTAAATTGAGCTTAGATCAAGAAACAATTAGGTAGGTGGGTAATGGGGACAATAATGATGAAAACATCCAATGACTATTTATGGTTGATCTAGCCCTTTCTTTTATAAACAAAATTGATGATTATCTCATTTGTGATGCCATAATCGATCTTGATTCCAACACCAACAATGTTGTGCAAATGTTGGTGGAAGAGAATCCAATCTCCATTTTAAAAGAATAATATAATCATATGCCTATCTATATTTACCTTGCATCCCCTATCAAAACCATTATAACTATAGAAATCAATCTAGGAAAAATACTTAATATTAGTCCTAGTTTAGAGAGTCCACAAAAGCAACAAATCCTTGAGTTCCTGTGAAAGCATGCTGATGCATGCACGTGGGAATACACCAACATGAATGGAATCCATATCTATATTTGTACTCATCATGTATATATTAGGAAAATTTTCGACATGTTCATCAACCTCAATTTCAAATGAACCTGACAATGCTGAATATAGTGAAGGAAGAGTTACAAAAACTGTTAATTGTAAAATTCATCTATCCCATATATGATAGTCAATGGGCATAACCCCTTGTCATAGTTCCAAAGAAAATGGGAAATGGTGAATTTGCRTAGATTACAYGGATTTGAACAAATCCACTTCCAAAGACCATTTTCTGCTACCTTTCATTGATCAAGTGTTAGATACCTTATTAGGGAAGCAATATTTATCTTTTCTTGATGGGTTTAGTGGATACAATCAAATCCAAATATCCCCATAGGATCAAGAGAAGACTACTTTCACCTTCCCATGGGGAGATTTTTCCTATCGAGTATTTCCCTTTGGACTCTGTGTGGTGAGAATTCTCCCCCTGTGGAAAGGTTGAGTTCCCCTCATTTGGGTTTCCTACAGGTGAGACAACCTCTAACAAATGGACACTAACATCCTCCTATATAACTATTCCATTTTCTTGCAGGAGGGTTGAGAGAGAAGGAACGAAGGTACGTGCACCTGATTTTTGATGCTTGTCCTCACTACTCCAATGGTTTAGCTCCAATCCAAAAAGATCCCTCACGAATTCAAGATTGCAAGAACATAGAAACCTTCTCCTACTACTATCTATGATTAGGTAATAACAACCCTACCAATTGATAACTTAGGAAAAGTAATCGGATAAAAAAAAAATTAACAAGAAAGTATAAGAGAAATATGCCAAGTTCTTATATTCAATGAAAAGTAGGAAGTTTACAACTTGATGATGCTATAATCCCCCAAGCTTCCTTCTTCATCCCTTGAACATGAATCCAACTCAACTTCTTCACATAAACAAAGGTTTGGCACTCCTTGACAAGATCATAAGTTTGGTATGCTTCTTTTCCACCCCCCCTCTTACTCTGAAATGACATGGTTATATAGATTCATAGGAGATCAACCACTTAGGATAAATTAGGGACTTGGTTGAGGAAAGAATGGATCTTGGTAAGGGATGAGTTATCTTCATAACAAGGTTATTCCCTTCATAACATAGAAGCTAATTTCTAACTAATCTGGTGACAAAACCGAGAAAACAACCCAAGAAGATCCTTGTTTCTTCTCAAAATCTTCCCCTATAATCATACACTTTGAGCTTATCATGATGGTCACTCCCCTAGAAGGGAATACATAGTGAAATTTTCGCTCCCATAACACTATGTCAAGGGGATGGTCGCTCCCCTAGAGTGAAAATGGGAGTGTCCATGATCAAATGAAGCTAGGACTGAGTGAAAAAGGCTAAATTGTCAGGGTTTGAAGGTGTCTTCTTCTTCTTGATGCTAAAGGGGATGTAATGGATCATTCTTGCATGGTGTTGAGGTGGCAACACTTAGGAAAAGTGGAACAAGTAAGTTATGACACTTAGTAGAATGGACCATGGTATTTGTGACACTAACATCACTGAACAGAGTGAAGTGTAACACTTACAACACTTAGAAAAGTGAAGTGCAACACTTTACGACACTTAGCAAAGGGTGACAAAATGGTGTATAATAGATGCCCCCCAAAGTGTGAGATCAGAAGAGAAAAATGATGACCGAGACACTTTGTAATAATGTGGAATCAAGGGACTGAAGTCATAAGACCTGTATGAAAATAAGGCAAACATCCATCAGTATACAAATATCATCCCCGAGGTAGGCATACCCATACTCGAAATAATATGAATCGAAGCATGGCCACTGACCAATACATTGTAGATCCATGAAAACACTAACTAAGGATATGGCCACCAAACATACAATGTGGATCCATATCTCCATGACTCGATCAAAATGTAGCCACGATATTGTACACAGTGGAGCTACAACATGACGAAACATAGCCACAAACCAATACAACGTGGATCTATGTCACAGTAGATATCACAAATTCATAATATCCATCACAGCCTGGGGAAGGTAGATAACAAAAATGAGTGTTTACTGGATAGTCCCCCCAAGGTCTTCAACCTTGATCCCGAATAGTATGAATCTAGCCATGTGAATAGAGGTCTTAACATTGAACATGGTAGAAACCACTTTATTACTGGCCAATGATGTAAACCGTTAACAAGTGCGAGGGAAACCATGAATGATGCAATGACTCCCAAGGTACCCTAGTATATCCCAATGAATGCGAACATATGGTTTGAAGTCGAAAACTCATGAAATCAATTGATTAGGGTTCAATGATGTAAAAGCCACTATCAAAAGTGAGGAAACATGCCATTGAGGCATGCATGATCCAATGTACTAATTGGTTTCTAAGTCTAATTCCCAGATAATGTGATGATTTCGATGAAAATAGACTCATCGAAGGAGGGCCATGTTGTATCCCCCATCATAGACACAAAATGAATAAGGATAGTGATGAATAGTGATGGATCAAATGATGGTGAACTGACACAGGGGTGAAAATGTAGAGGTTAAATTCCATTGAACATATGGTGGCACAATGAATGACTTGGCAACATTGACTCAACAAGGCATGGAGACCAAGTATGATGATGTGACGAAAACCAAAGGATCTCTTTGAAGGAGTCGAAAGAGTATGACGACACATGGAATGGGATGACAACCAAGGGTTCTCGTCTGAAGGAGTCAAAAGAGTATGACGACATATGGGATTCAAATAAGTTCCATGTCCAAGGGCAACATCAAGCTTCCATAAATGAAATACTTGATCCACTTCTCAAAATTCCCCCCCACCCAGATAGGAAAGTAACTCTTTTTTTTTTAGCGAGCTAGAGGAGGAAAGACCCTCAAACAAGGATAATTCCTAGTAGTGTGTCTCTCTAGAGATGTTTTCCCCCCATCTTGCATGACATAAGTGAGTGTGTTTGCTCCAGCATGATGCACAGAGGCCGAAGACCTTCCCCCCAAGCGTTGTTTCCTCCGACGACTTTTCTTCTTTCCCTGTTTAGGTGGCTGGGTACTAATGGGAACATTTTCAAGAGGTGGAGGAAAAAAGGTTCAAGTACGTGATCCAAAGTGAGACTTTATTTGATTGGAGGGGGGTCTATTTCATTTGTTAATGAGCTTGATAGAGATGATGAACTATGATTGTCAAGACCAGGTACTACCAAAGGATCAGATGATTCTAAGGATTGTCGCACCTGAGTTGAAATCACATTTAACATGGAAACTTGTGGGATGATGGGAGAAGGTAAAAGAAAAACCTCCATGAGCGAGGAATCCTTAAGGAGACCTACTCCTACACTCTCAAGACTAGACTATCCTAGAAAAGCGACATCATTTTCCACTGCATTGTGGAGATATGGATTTGTATAGTCTAGTTGGTCAACAATGATAATTTTTCCTTGATGGAGAAATCGTAAGATACGAAACACCATATATGCGATGGCAGTCATCGCATAGAAACAATTACGACCAAGTAACAAATTGTAATCTAGGGGTGCATCAACTACTTCGATATCGACCGAAACTGTCTTACCCTTGAATGTCACAGCGGAAGATTGGAAAAGTCCGCGAGGTTGGAAACCACGTACATCAAATGCTTTAAAGGTGGTAGGATACTGACTAAGTTTAGGAGAACCGAGAGCTCTCCAACAAGACAAAGACATGAAAGAGGTGGAGGCTCCCTCATCTAAAACAATATGATGGATGTTCTTTCCACCAACCAAAATTTGAATTTGGAATGCTAAGTGGTGGGAAAGCCTCTCCTTAAAATGATCCATATTAAATGTGATTAAGTTAAATGTGATGAAGTTCGACTCTTAGGAACCATGGCTCCAATGGCTGAAAAAAGGGTTCTACATTGACTGTGATAGTGCTGTAGAACTTCAAGGGCAGACATAGCACAAGGCGCTTGCACTGAATATTGAATAATGTTGTAGTTTTGGGCAATGCGAGAATTTGGATTAAATGTCAGTTTTTGAATTACGCGCTTGGGTGGGCGCAACACTACGTCAGAGGTTAGATTCCTAATATGAAGAGGATTGGAAGATGGAGGAGGAGTGAAAGTGGAGGGATGATTGATAACCTTTCCCTTCGCCTTTCCCCAATGGAGTCACCAATTTGTTGTGGTGATAATTCTCCCCCCATGGACAGGTTGAGTTCCCCTCACATGGGTTTCCTACAAGTGAGACAACCTCTAACAAATGGAAACTAACATCATCCTATCTAAATATTCCATTTTCTTGCGGGAGGGTTGAGAGAGAAGGAGAGAAGGTATGCGCACCAGATTTCTGACATTTATCCTCATTGCTCCAATGGTTGAGATCCTATCCAAGCAACTCCCTCACGAAGTCAAGCCTCCAAGAACAAAGAAAACTTCTCCTACTACTATCTATGATTAGGTAATAACAACCCTACCAATTGATAACTTAAGCAAAGTAATCAAATAAACAATAAATGAACAAGAAAATATAAGATAAATAGGCCAAGTTCTTATATTCAATGAAAAACAAGAAGTTTAAAACCTGATGATGCTACAATACCCCAAGATTTCTTATTCAACCATTGAACATGAATCTAACTCAACTTATTCACATAAAAAAGGGTTTGGCTCTCCTTGAGAAGATCAAAGTTTGGTATGCTTCTTTTCCATCCCCCCTCTCACTCTGAAATGGACTGGTTATATAGATTCATAGGAACTCAACCACTTAGGATAAATTAGGGACTTGGTTGAGGAAAGAATGGATCTTGGTAAGGATGAGTTATCTTCATAACAAGGTTATTCCCATCATAGCATAAAATCCAAGTTTGAACTAATCTGGTGACAAAACCAAGAAAACAACCCAAGAATATCCTTAATTCCTCTCTAAATATTCCCCTAGAATCATGCACTTTGACCTTATCACGATGGTCTCTCCCCTAGAAGGGAAGACATAGAGACTCGATCGCTCCCCTAACACTGTGTCAAGGGTATGGTCACTCCCCCACAGTGAAAATGGGAGCGTCCATGGTCAAATGAAGCCAGGAATGAGTGAAAAGGGCCAAATTGTCAGGGTTTGAAGGAATCTTCTTTTTCTTGATGCTCAAGGGGATGTAATGGACCATTCATGCATGGTTTTGAGGTGGAGACGCTTAGGAAAAGTGAAACAAATAAGGTATGACACTTAGTAGAATGAACCATGGAATTTGCGACACTAACGTCATTGAGCAGAGTGAAGTGCGACACTTATGACACTTAGCAAAGTGAAGTGCGACACTTTATGACACTTAGAAAAGGGTGACAAAATGGTGTATAACACTCTGTAATGCACCTGCAACATTTCAATGGGTTGTACTTGGTATATTTTTAGTTTTGATACATGATTGTGTAGAAGTGTACATGGATGACTTCATGGTTTATGGTGACACATTTGAGGAAGCCTTGGACAATCTAGAAAAAATTCTCATTTGTTGTAAGGAAACAAACTTATTCCTCAGCCATGAAAAATGCCACATGTTTTTAACTTAAGGAATAGTTTTGGGACACCATATCTCACCTGTTGGAATAGAAGTGGATCCAAGAAAGATCCAAGCAATATCTGATCTTTCTATTTTAAATTACAAAAGGATGTTTGAAGTTTCTTAGGACATGCTGGTTATTACCATAGATTCATTGAAAATTTCACTAAAATTGCATCTCCTATGTTTTCATTATTATCTAAAGATGCATAATTTGTTTCAACTAAATAGTGTCAACTTGATTTTGAAGCTTTGAAAGAAAAATTGTCTCAGGCACCAATTTAAGAGGACTTGATTGGTCCTTACCATTCCATATATCAACAAATGCCTCAGACACAATAATTGGAGTGGTTATTGGACATAAATAAGAGCAGAAGACATATACAATTTATTTCATTAGTAAGAATCTAACTCATGTAGAACTGAATTACACAGTGGCCAAAAAAGAATTCCTTGCTATAGTATATTCTATTAATAAATTTCAGCACTACATTACTGGATATCCTACATTTGTACATACTGATTACTCTACCATTCAATATTTAATGAACAAAGCAATTAGTAATGGTAGAGTAATTAGATGGTTATTACTGTTACAAGAATTCGATATCGCCATTGTTGATAAGCCCAAAAAAGATAATGTTTTTTCATATTTTCTTTCTAGGATTACCAATAAAGGTGAATCTATTGTATATTTTAACCTTGTACAATTAATTACTGCAAACATATTCTTAACAAAAATAGAAAAGACACAATGGAAAACATACACATTACACAAATATTTTACCTTGGAAACCCAAAACGAGAAAAACAACAAACTGTTTAGAGCCACACCTCTAATTATTTATTCATCATCTTCCTTCATTGTTTACAATACGATATATATTGGATCCCACGATATCCAAAACCCTAATCCATTGACCCAAATTAGTCAACAACCCTAATTCCTTAACTGAAATGAGAAAACCATTGGTGAAAACCATGTATCGAAACCACAAATTGTTTTTCAGGGGATTTGCACCCCCCTCCCCCTTGCTCCCAAATCAATGTATAGTAGATGGGACCAATATTCCAATGAATATAACACATACCCAACATTCTCCCACATGTTTTTTTCTTTGCATATAGGGGGTTATAAGATTACATAATCAACAATCCGGGGCAACAATTGCCATTGTCTCTACACCAGAAGAACTACTCAATACTCACAAAATTTGTCAATGAATCTGCAACATTCTTCAAAGTGTCCACCTTCATCAATATCACCTTCTTGTATTCACCCATGTGTCTCAAAAAATTGATACTGAACATCAATATGCTTTGGATTTGAATGATAAGTCGGGTTCTTCATCAGGAAGATTGCACTCTAACTGTCACGATCTGTCTTTACAACTTGTTGTACCAACTCAATACCTAAACAAACTATTTGTAACCATACCGACTTGCATGAATGATTCGATTTCATGTATTCAACTTCTGTAATTGAGAGTGCCACTACAAATTGCCTTTTTCTCATCCAACTAATTGCTCCTCCAAACAGGTTAAACACATACCCACTTGTAGATCTTCCATGATCCATATATTCAACCTAGTCTACATCCACAAAGCCATGTATGTCCAACACTCTATCCAATCTCAATATTCCTTGGTAGCACAATCCATAACTAGTAGTGCCACACAGATACTTGAAAACCATGTTTACTACTATCCAATGCTTGTTACCTGGTTTTGACATATACCCAAACTCCCACTGCATGTGCAATTTTCAGTCTAGTACAAACCATTGCATACATCAAACTGCCAACCACACTTTCTTATGGAAAACAAGACATTTCCTCTTCCTCTTCTTGTGTCTTAGGACACTAATCCATAGATAAATTTACACCCACATGAATAGGTACCATGACCGGTTTACATTCCTGCATATTAAACCTTTGCAATATTGTCTCGACATATTACTTCTGATTTAACATGACTTTCTTGTTTTCCTGATCTCTTTTAATTTCCATGCCCAGAACCACATTTGCAGCACCAAGATCCTTCATGTAAAATTTAGAGGACACCTAAGTTTTCACATCATGGATAATCTTCTTGTCATTTCCTATCAACAACATATCATCCACATACAAGACCAAATAAATAAGATGATCAACGATTGATTTGAAATACACACAGTGATCTGATTTTATCTTTGTGAGGCCAAGTCCCACCATATATCTATCAAATTTTCGATACCACATCCTTGGTGATCGCTTTAACCCATACATGGACTTTTTCAACCTACATACTAGCTCTTACTTTTTCTTCAGAACAAATCCTTTAGGCCATTTCATGTATATTTCTTCTTCCAGATCCCCATGTAGGAATGCTGTCTTCACATCCATTTGTTCTACTTCAAAATCAAGCGCAACAACAATAGATAAAACAAATCTAATATAAGTTAACTTGGCAACATGATAAAAAATTTCACCAAAGTCAATTCCCTCCACTCGGGAATAACCTTTTGCTACTATCCAAGCTTTGTATTTCTCCACTTTGCATTATACATTCAACTTCTTCTTAAACACCCATTTCATTCCAATGGGATTTCTTCTAGTCAGAACTCCACTAGATCCCAAGTCTCATTCTTTTCCAAGGCTGCCATTTCTTCAACCATGGCCTTTTTCTAGAGTTTTCCATCCTCTGAATCCATTGCCTCCCTAATAGTTCTAGGATCATCATCAGTAATAAATAAAGAAAAAATTGAATGTAAATAAGATGGAGTATACCTTTATGATTTCCTTCTTTCCCAAACCAATCTCCTTAATACTGGATTATGATGCTCTCTTATTTTGATTCCCATTCTTCTGTAGAGTCTGATTCATTACCCTTCAATTCAAAATCTATTTTCTTTGGTTCTTCTTCCCTTGGTAGGACTTCTTGTTTGTCAACATCTTTGATTTATCTAAATATCACATCTCGACTATACACTACCTTATTAGTTTTTGGGTTTCAAAGCTTATGAGATTTCAGACCATCTTTATACCCAATAAAGATACACTTTTCAACCTTTTTATATAGCTTACTCTTGTTTTCCTTTGGAAAGTGAACATAGGCATCAAAATGAAATACCCTAAGATGTGTCTTAGAGGGTTTCTAACTAGTCCATACCTCATTTGGAGTCTTGTCATCCAAGGATGATGAGGGTGATTGATTGACCATGTAACATGAAATACGCACTTCCTATGCCCATAATTCCCATCCTAACTTGACACCACTCAACATGCACCTTGATTTCTCCATCAGAGTCCTGTTCATCCTTTCTACAAATCCATTTGATCCAGGGGATAAAAAAAATGCTCAAAAATAAAAGTGTTCGAAATTGCTTGAAAATGAATTCATTGTGTAGATCTCTTCCTCACGATCTCAATGCAACTTAAACGAGCTCAAATGAAGTTTTCATGAGGAAGATATCGTGTTCTATTCATTTTTCCAAATAGACAAAATTCGTTGATTGTATAGACCGTACATCTTGACGTGGAAACTGACTGTACAACCATACAAATGACATATCATGGACATGCAGAAAGGTGATTGGACTGCTAACTGGGAAGGTGATTTGACAGGCAGGTGACATGGACCAATCCTTGGTCGACACATGGTAGTTGCATGAATCAATGTATGGGTGCCACGTGGCCCACTCCGGGGCCGCCACGTGGCACCCCATCATTGTGTAATTTTTTTTTGGACTCCACCAGTATCAAACCTGCGATCTATGGCAAGGGGAAAGACTCCACATAGGCCAGGCCACCAGCCCACCCACCTATGTTTCTTAACCTTATAGCAGTGTTAATATTATTTGAGTTTGCAATGCGGTTCTTTCGGTGGAAAGAAAGGGCCGGGGCTTGGCACCATCCCTTGGTCACACAATACCTACCTGCATACAATCACGCACGTGACCAACCGAAATGGAACTAGCTGAGTGGGTGCAAAAAATCATCACTCGACTTTGGCCACATGGGCCACGTGACCATAAGCTCTGGAGTTAGGTGCCCAAATTGCGCTAACGACGTGTGAAAATCACCCACAACCCAAAATGTGTGTGAGAGCTAGGTTTGGAGAGAAGGAGCTAAGTTTTTTGACAATGTGTGCATTTTGGAGGACAATTTGACTATAGGTTATTGGGGAAAACTTCCAGGAAGTGTATTTTCTTCAATGTTTGGCCAAACCAGGAGAAAAAAGAGCCCAACTAGGGGTTTTTGGACATTAGGGAGCCATTGGAGCCATCTATTTTTCATTCTGAGCATTGTAAAGCACTGATTTTAACACTTTGAGCATATAATGAAAATGATCCATTGGAAGCTGGACCAGGAGATGTATCCCAAGAGAGGGGTGAACTCCTTTATCATTTTTCTATGTTATGTGCTTATTTTGATGGTTGTTTATGACTATTTATAATGTTCATTTTAAGTATAAAAACTCAATATTTTCATGTGCTTGCAACTTGATCCAATTTCCCAAGACACATACATATTTCACTTGCAATTTTGTATACACAAACCTTTTTCATTTTCACATCAAGTTGGTATCAGAGAAAAGGTTTTTGAAGGTTTGATTTGTTTTGCAAGTGTTTTGTTTTCTGATTCTTACAAGGTTGAAGCTCATAAGAGGAGAAGTGCAACTTGTAGAGCCAAGTTCTCAACTTTCAAGAAGGAGAACAATACATTCATCTCAAGCTTCAAGGAGGCATTCACCAAGTATGACTCATGAGGAGATTCATGAAATTTCTATTTCAGAAGAGGAAACTTTTAGAAAAGCCTTTTATGATATGACAAAAATGGTGAAAGTTTTATTTGAAGAAAGGAATGCAAGGTTGCAAGGAGAAAGCTCAAATACTCCAAGAGGTAATGAAGATAATAGTGATAAAACTCCAAAAGGAAATGGAGGAAATGGAGGAAATGGAGGAAATGGGGGAAATGGTCATACTCCACCTCCTTCACCTCCATCTTCCACTTCTTTTACCATTTCACAACCACCTCCAAATTTTCCAAAAGAACATGGTAAAATTCCTCCACAAACTCCTTTGCTTAAGGTTGATATTAAGTTTGAATTGCCTATGTACAATGGAGAGGTAAATGCTGAGAAATTGGATAATTGGATTCGTCAGATTGAAGTGTATTGTAGGATACAAAGAATCCAAGATGATGAAACTAAGATTCAACTTTCTTATCTTATATTGGAAAGTGTATCACTCATTTGGTGGGAAGCCACAACTCAAGAGGACATGAACAAACATGGTAAATTTTTATCCTCTTGGAATGATTTTATTGTTGCAATTAAAAGACAACTTTGTCCATTAGCATACATGAAAAAATCTATTATGGATTGGAAAAACTTTAGGCAAGCTAAAGGGAAAAGTGTGCAAAGACACACTCAAGAATTTAGAAAAAGAGCTTTGATTTTGGGTATATATTTATCTTCTCAAGAAACTTTACTCAAATACATTAGAGGATTGCATAGCTACTGGAGACACACAATACTTATGTTTAACCCTACAAATCTAGATGAAGTTTGTGTATAGGAAACTCATTTAGAGAAAAGAGGGAGGAATGATCCTCAAGAGGGCAACAATGAGCCATTTTATAATGAAGACAAAGGAAAGGGGAAATTCAAAGGAAAATGAAGAAATAATGCTTCAGTCAGGAAAGAGGGAGAAAAATTCTCATGTAAACACTGTTCAAAATATGGCCATGATGAAGACCATTGTTGGAAACTTCATCTTGAAAAGAGACCCAAAAAGTTCAACAACAAAGGGAAACCAAAGACTGCTGCAACTATACAACATGATTTAGGATCTGATTGGGAGATTAAACAAAAATGACATCCATGGTTTTTCAAGGTAAGGACTTTATTGCCAGTACTATTTCTTCTAGTAGTAGCCTCAATGAAACTCAACATGAAAAATAAAGAATATATTTTTTCCACATAAGGGTAATTTCAAAGCATACCAAGATAGCTACTCTATTTGATACTGGTTCTCAAGCAAACCTCATTTCCGAAGACACTGTCAAGAAATTGCATTTGGAAACTACTCCTCATCCTAAACCATATCCTCTAGGTTGGATATGTGACAATGCCAAATTTCATGTGACAAGAAGACGTAAACTTAGATTTTCCATCATTGCAAACTTTATAGATGAGGCAGAGCTTGATGTTATTCTATTGGATATTTATGATATTGTTTTGGGAAGCCCATATTTATATGATAAGAGAGACATCTTTCCTCGTCATGAGAAAAAATATCATTTGTTTAAAATGGAGTTGAGTACATTGTTAGAGCACATACAAAGAAGTTGAATTTGTCACTTGTAAATGCTAGACAAATGAAGAGATTAGTCAATGCTAGTAAGAAATTTGTAATCTTGATGATCAAACCCAAAGACAATGTTGAAAAAGAAGCTTTCCAAGGATGTGATGCAAAGTTGAAATATGATTTATATGAGGTTGTTAACGAATATGATGAGATGTATCCAACATGAGATCCAATTGCAACAAGATTGGCCTCTTCCAAACATTGGCATGTACATGATGTCAGTCATGGAGAATGATGAAATAAAAAAACAAATCCAAGAGTTGCTTGACAAAGGGGTTATCATGCCAAGCACATCGCTTGGGTCACCAATTGTTTTGGTACCAAAGAAATATGGTACATGGTGCATGTGTGTATATTTTAGAGCCTTGAACAAGATTACAGTAAAGAATTGTTATCCTCTTCCTAGAGTTGATGATTTTCTTGATCAATTGAAAGATGCTAAGTATTTTACTAAGTTGGATTTGAGAAGTGGATATCATCAGATTAGGATTGCTAAAGGAGACACATAGAAGACAACTTTCAAAACAAATCAAGGTTTGTATGAATGGATGGTTATGCCATTTGGGCTTTGTAATGCTCCTGGAAAATTCATGAGATTTATGCATGATGTTTTAAGGCCTTTTCTTGATGATTGTGTAATTGTCTACTTGGATGACATATTGATATTTAGAAAATCTCGTGAAGAACATGTTAGGCATGCGAAGCAAGTATTAGATGTATTGAGAAAAATGAAAACATTTGGGAAAATAATATATTATTCACACAGATCATCAACCATTGCAATACTTGCAATCACAAACAAAACTAAAACAAGCAAGGCACTTTAGATGTATGGGTTTCCTACAACAATTCCACTTGGTTATTAGGTATAAGAAAGGAATTTATAACAAAGTTGCTGATATTCTCTCTAGCCCTATTGTTAGTGCTTCAGTTATTCTTAAGCATAATTCTATCATGCATGAGAGCTATGTTGAACAATATGTTTTAGATGTTGATTTTAAAGAGGTTTATGCAACTTTGTGTCATTCTAACCAAGTTGAAGAATCAGATTACCATGTGCATGATAAGATTTTGTATCATCTTTGCAAGCTATGTATTCCACAGGGTGAAAGAGTCAACATCATAAGGGAATCACATTCTTCTCTTATTGCTGGCCACTTTGGTGTAGGCAAGACAATGGCTAATTTGCAAAGGTATTGCTATTGGCCTAAAATGAATGAAAGTGTTTCACGATATGTAAGATAATGTTCTTTACGTGCTACAAGTAAGCCTAGCAATAGAAAGTTGGGATTGTATACTCCACTTTCGGTTCCTTCCCATCCTTGGGAAATCATTTCCATGGACTTTGTAGGAGGATTACCTATGTCAAAAAAGAATCATGATTATATTTATGTTGTGGTTGATCGTTTCAACAAAATGTGTATTTTGATGCCATGTAAGAAGCAGGCTATAGCTGAGAAAATGACACAAATTTTCTTTCAAAATGCATGAGTACATTTTGGGTTTCCCAAATCCATTACCTTTGATCGAGATTCTTGATTTATTGAGAACTTTTTGTCAAGCTTATGGGCACTCATGGACACCAAGATTAAAAAGAGCACCGCTTTTCATCCACAAATTGATGGTAAAAAAAACGTTGTGAATAGAGCAGTAGTACATATTCTTCGTGGTTATTGCAGAAAACATCCTAAGCTTTGAGATGAGAACCTACACTACATTCAACATGCTTATAATCGGGTTAAGCATTCATCGACTCAAACATCTCCATTTGAGGCATGTTTTGGTTATTTGCCAAAATCTCCTTTATATTTTATCTTTGGGAATGATGTTTCTATTGATGGTACCAAAGAAAGATGGTACATGGTGCATGTGTGTAGATTTCAAAGCCTTGAACAAGATTATGGTAAAGAATCGTTATCCTCTTCCTAGAATTGATGATTTTCTTGATCAATTGAAAGATGCTAAGTATTTTACTAAGTTGGATTTGAGAAGTGGATATCATCAGATTAGGATTGCTAAAGGAGACACATAGAAGACAACTTTAAAAAAAAATCAAGGTTTGTTTGAATGGATGGTTATGCCATTTGGGCTTTGTAATGCTCCTGCAACATTTATGAGAGTTATGCATGATGTTTTAAGGCCTTTTCTTGATGATTGTGTAACTGTCTAGTTGGATGACATATTGATATTTAGCAAATCTCATGAAGAACATGTTAGGCATGTGAAACAAGTATTAGATGTATGGAAGATTTTTTTTTTTTTTTAAAGATGTCTAAATGTGAGTTTGGAAAGATCTCACTTGTTTACTTGGGACATATTGTTGGAGGAGGAGAATTGAAAATAGATCCTTCCAAGTTCAAAGTCATTTTAGATTGGACCAAGCCCAACAATGTAACAGAGGTTAGAAGATTTTTGGGAGCAACCCAATATTGGAGAAAGTTTATTTCTAATGTTTCCTCCATTGCAGCTCCATTACATGCCGTGAAAAGCATTAAGTAGGTTTTCCAATGGGGAGGAAAGCAACAAAAATATTTTGATGCATTGAAGGAGAAAATTAGTTCAGCTCCAGTTCTTTCACTTCCTGATTTAAGACAACCATTTGAGATACAAACAGATGCAAGTAACTATGCCATGGGAGTAGTCTTGTTGCAACATGGTAAGCCCATTTGTTATCATTCTGAAACTTTTAATGGTGTTGTGAATAATTATCCTAAATATGATAAGGATGTGTATGCATTGGTGCAAAGTGTGAAAAAATGGAAAAATTTGGGAAAAGAATCTATTATTCACACAGATCATCAACCATTGCAATACTTGCAATCACAAACAAAACTAAAACAAGCAAGGCACTTCAGATGTATGGGTTTCCTACAACAATTCCACTTGGTTATTAGGTATAAGAAAGGAATTTATAACAAAGTTGCTGATATTTTTTCTAGGCATATTGTTAGTGCTTCAGTTATTCTTAAGCATAATTCTATCATGCATGAGATTTATGTTGAAAAATATGTTTTAGATGTTGATTTTAAAGAGGTTTATGCAACTTTGTGTCATTCTAACCAAGTTGAGGAATTGGATTACCATGTGCATGATAAGATTTTGTATCATCTTTGCAAGCTATGTATTCCACAGGGTGAAAGAGTCAATATCACAAGGGAAGCACATTCTTCTCTTATTGCTGGCCACTTTGGTGTAGGCAAGACAATGGATAATTTGCAAAGGTATTGTTATTGGCCTAAAATGAATGAAAGCGTTTCATGATATGTAAGAGAATGTTCTTTACGTTCTACAAGTAAGCCTAGGAATAGAAAGTTGGGATTGTATACTCCACTTCCGGTTCCTTCCCATCCTTATGAAATCATTTCCATGGACATTGTAGGAGGATTACCTATGTCAAACAAGAATCATGATTATATTTATGTTGTGGTTGATCGTTTCAACAAAATGTGTATTTTGATGCCGTGTAAGAAGCAGGTTACAATTGAGAAAACAACACAAATGTTCTTTCAAAATACATGGGTACATTTTGGGTTGCCCAAATCCATTACCTCTGATTGAGATTCTCGATTTATTGGGAAATTTTTGTCAAGCTTATGGGCACTCATGGACACCAAGATTAAAAAGAGCACCTCTTTTCATCCACAAACTGATGGTCAAAAAAAATTTGTGAATAGATAAGTAGTACATCTTCTTTTTGGTTATTGCAGAAAACATCCTAAGCTTTGAGATGAGAACCTACACTACATTCAACATGCTTATAATCGGGCTAAGCATTCATCGACTCAAAAATTTCCATTTGAGGCATGTTTTGGTTATTTGCCAAAATCTCCTTTAGATTTTATATTCGGGAATGATGTTTCTATTGATGGTCATTACGACATTTATAGAGAAAAGAAGTTCATTGAAAAAATTCAATTGGTGCATCAAATGGTATAAGAACATTTGGAAAAGAGCCAAGCCAAGTACAAGACAAGACATGACAAGCATCGTGTTGATAACAGTTTCCAAGTTGGAGATGAAGTTTGGATTAACATTAGCAAGGAGAGGCTTAAAGGAGAAGGTAAAAAGATGAAATCAATTAGATATGGACCTTTTAAGATTCTTGAAAATATTGGTAACAATTCCTTCCATTTGGATTTGCCTCATATGCAAATGTATGCAGTTGTTAATGTTGAGAATTTGAGATTGTATGAGACTCCTTTGATTGATGATCAAGGAGAGCATGTTCATATTCCTTCAATAGATGACTTCTCGCTAGAATATCTTTTAGAATTGCATGAGGATACAATCCTTGATAGAAAGATAAGAACTTCAAAACCAGGGAATGTGGAGTACCTTCATGTTGGTCTCAAAGGCACAAATACAAGCAAATCTAAATGGATTGAGGTTAGAAAGGTGAGGGAACCGTACCCTCATCTATAGATTGATTGAAAGTAGTCTTTTGAAGGTCCAAAATCTTCCCAATGGGGAGGAGTGATCCAGGGGATAAAAATAAATGCTCAAAAATAAAAGTGTTTGAAATTGCTTGAAAATGGATTCATTACGTAGATCTCATCCTCACGATTCCAACACAACTTGAATGGTCTCAAATAGAGTTTGTATGAGGAAGATATCACATTCTGTCCTTTTTTCCAAACATGCAAAATTTGTTGACTGTATAGTCCGTACAGGCCAAATTGGCAGCTGACCATACGACTGTAAACATGACGTTGCATGGACATGTGGCAAGGTGATTGGACTACTGATTGGGCAGGTGATTTGACATGCAAGTGATGTGGACCAATCCTTGGTCAACACATGGCAGTTGCATGGACCAATGTATGGGTGCCACATGGCCCACTCATGGGCCGCCATGTGGCACCCCATCTTTGTGTAAATTTTTTTTGGACTCCACCAGTATCAAACCTGTAACCTATGGCAAGGGGAAATACTCCACGTAGGATGGGACACCAACCCACCTACCTATGTTTCTTAACCTTATAGTGGTGTTAATATTATTTGAGTTTGCAATGTGGTTCTTTCGGCGGAAAGAAAGGGCCGGGGCTTGGCCCCAACCCTTGGTCACACAATACCTACCTACATATGACCATGTGCACGACCAACTGACAGGGAACTAGCTGAGTGGGTGCGGAAAATCAACACCCGACTTTGGCCACATGAGCCACACGACCATAACCTTCGGAGTTAGGTGCTGGAATTGCACTAATGGCGCGCCAAAATCGCCCACAACCCAGAATGTGTGCAAGAGATAGGTTTGGAGAGCGGGAGACGAGTTTTTTTACAGTGTATGCATTTTGGAGGAAAGTTTGACTGTAAGTTATTGGGGAAAACTTCTAGGAAGTGTATTTTATTCAATTTTTGGCCAAACCAGGTGTAGAAAGAGCCCAACTAAAGGTTTTTGGACATTCTGGAGCCATTGGAGCCATATATTTTGCATTTTGAGCATTGTAAAGCACTGATTTTAACACTTTGTTCATATAATGAAAATGATCCATTGGAAGCTAGACCAGGAGATGTAGTCGAAGAGAGGGGTGAACTCCTTTATCATTTTGCTGTGTTATGTGCTTATTTTGATAGATGTTTAAACTATTCATTTTAAGTATAAAAACTTAATATTTTCATGTGCTTGCAACTTGATCCAATTTCCCAAGACACATACATATTTCACTCGCAATTTTGTTTACACAAACCTTTTTCATTTTCAGATCACCATTCCACTGAGGTGTATATGGAGTAGTATTCTGCCTTTCTATATTTCACTTCTTACATAATTATTCAAATTTATTTCCATAGAATTCTCCACCATTATCCGTCCTCAACACCTTAATTCCCTTCTTTGTCTGATTCTCCACAAGAGCCTTAAACTCTTTAAATATATCAAAGTATTTAGATTTATTCATGAGGAAATAAATCCATGTATTCCTTGAGAAGTCATCTATAAATGGGACATAGTACACATATTTTCCCAGTGATGGAA
>JASDQU011027446.1:2576-12850 GCA_032191745.1 Picea mariana | reverse complement strand
TCTCCAAAAATTCCCTTTAAATTTGGCATCTCTATCACTGACGATAACCTTAGGGAACCCATGTAGTTTGTAAATATTTTTATAGAATATTTCAACTGTTTGTTTTGTTGAATCTATTTTCCTTACTCCAATAATGTGTGCATACTTAGTTAGTCTGTCTACTACTACTAATATTTTATCTTTTTCATCGAATATGGGTAGTCCTTCAATGAAATCCATTGAAATTTCTTCCCATTTTTTTCTAGGAACGTGTAATGGGTGGAGTAATCCAAAGGTCGATACATTTTCATTCTTGTTCCTTTGAAAGACATCACATTCTTCTACATATTTTCAAATATCTGCACTCATCCCTTTCCAAAAAAATGATTTTTGTGTATACCTACAACGGGGAAATCATGAGATTCTTGAAGAACCTTGGCTTTAAATATTGAGTTGGTATTTAAGTAGATTCTACCTTTATACCATAAGATGTCTTTTTTCCATTAAAACTTAGGATATTGATTTAAATTGTTGATTATAGAGAAAGTCTCCAGGTTTTGTGGATACTCGGTTCAGATTTCATCCAACCATTCTGGAATGGCTATTGATATTGAAAAAACTTGTTTGTCTTCATATTTTTGTGATAGGGCATTGGCCGCGATGTTGTCTTTCCTCTTTTATGTAAAATTTCCATATCGAACGTGGAAATTTTCTCTATCCACTTTTGTTGTTCGGTTGAAAATGTTTTTTGTTGTAACAAGTATTGGAGACTGTTATGATCTGTGTGTATCAAGAACTTACTTTCGAGTAGATATTGGCACCATTGTTTTAATGCATGCATGATGGCAAGCATTTCCTTGTTGTAATTGGATTGTAAGCATTTTGTTTGAATTATATTACTTCTCTCAAAAGTTATTGGGTGTCCATCTTTCATCAATATTACTCCAATTCCAAAACCTGATGTGTCACACTCGATGATGAAGGGTTTGGAGAAGTCAGGTGTTGATAGTACCAGAGTTCTGGACATAATGTTTTTTAAGTTTTCAAAACATTTTTTTTCTTCCACATTCCATTGTAAAGAGTTTTTCTTAAGGATATTTGTTAGAGGTGCAGTTAAATGAGCATAATTCTTGACGAATCTTCGATAATATCCTGTCAATCGCAGAAATCCTCCTAACTTGGATATGTTTTTGGGATTAGGTCGTCCTATGATTTCCCTGATTTTCTTGGGGTCTACCTTGACAACTTTTTTGGATATGATATGACTAAGGTACTCTACTTCCTCCTTGCCAAATGTACATTTTCAAATTTTGGCATAGAATTGATTTTCCTCCAGAAGAGATAAAAAATTTCCCAGATGTTTCATATGCCCCTCCAATGTTTTATTGTACACTAAGGTATCATCGAATAAAACTAAGACATGTTTTCGTAATTATGGGTGAAATAATTCATTCATTGTCACTTGGAAAGAGGTGGAGGAATTAGTTAGCCCAAAAGAAATCACCTTGAATTCGTAGTGTCCTTCGTGTGTCTGGAAAGCAATCTTGGCTACATCTTCTAGTTTGACTCTAATTTGATAGTACCCAGATCTTAAATCAATTTTTCAAAAATATCTTGCTTCGTGAAGTTCATCCAACATTTCATCAATAAATGAGATGGGAAATTTATTTTCAATTGTTATTTTGTTTATCCCTCAGCAATATCTGCATGATATGAAACATCCATCGTTCTTTCGAACTAAAACTACTGGAGTTGCATATGGAATTTTTATTTTCGTGATGACACCACATTTTAATAGGTATTGGACTAATCATTTTATATTTGTTTTGTGGTGGTGAGGGTATTTGTATGGTATTACCTTGACTGGGCTTGATCTTGGTTTAAGTTCAATTATATGTTCAATTCTTCTTTGAGGTGGAAACTCCATGGGAAGGTCTTGAAATACCTTCTTATGTTTTTGAATTAGATCTTGGACGTCTGATGTTCTGGAGTCATCTTGTTCAGATTCTTGTATTTTTGTGTTGTGGAATTGGATGAAGTATGTGGTTGCTACTTTTCGAATCATTCTTTTCATTTGTTGTGACAACACAACCTGTGTTTGTGGAGATTGAAAACCATTTAATTTATAACTTTTCCCTTGCCAATTGAATTGGATGAAATGTTCCTGGTGATTGACTGAGTATGTGCCCAAGGTTTGTAACCATTGGACTCTTAAAACCACATCTACTCCTCCTAGAGGGACAATGTAAAGTTCTGATTCCAAATTGAAATCTTGGATTTGGATTTTCACCTTATCACATTTTTTGACATTTCAAGTTTTTTTCCATCTACAACCATTACTATCATATATGGAATTGGATATACAAATAATTTGAGTTTCCTTGAAATCTTAATATCGACGAAATTGTGAGTACTTCCAGTGTCGATTAGTATGGTGACATTATCAATTTTTATATGTCCTCTTAATTTGAGAGTTTGTGGTTGTGTAATGCTTATGATGGTTGCGAGTGATATTCTTGGTGTGTTGTCTTTATGAGTTCTGAAATGTCATTTTGGAAATTTTCCATTTCTTCAGTTATTGATTCTATTGAGCTTGATTCATCATCATTTTCTGCTTCATAAGTGTACAAACTTTTTTAGTGATCTTCAATATGGAATCTATTTCTTGGATCCCATTTCTCTCCACATCGTTTACATTTTCCTTCCTTTATACTTTGGGACTCTAAAATTATACTTCTATATTCACGTGGATTGGGTGGTATGTATTTTTCATTTCCCGTGGTCCAAGGTACACTCCTTGATTAAACCTTGTTGAATCTTGATTCTCCTTCTAGTTTTTATTCTGTGTCATTTTCCTTATGTATTGTTATTTCTACTATAACAACCTCATGTAATATTAACAAGGAGTAATTGTCCATCATATAGTCCAAATACTTGAGTGGTGATAGCTTCCCATTAATGCGTAAATTCATCTATGTTACCTTTTTGTTGCACTCTGATGAGTTTTGAAAAAAAAAAAATTCTGAGATGCCCTCGAATCTTTAAAAAAAAACATTTTTGAAAGAATTCAAATTATATGACTAAATTATTCCTTTCCATCATAGATACCAATTGTATGCAGTGCCTTCGAGGTACATCGATGCGTATTTGAACTTTTCTTCATCGGTTGTCATATTATATATATGGAAATATTATTCAGTTTTGTTAAACCAAGCCACACATTGGTTATCACCTCCATTGTATTTTTATAGATAAATTTTAGCTTTGGGAGGATAAATTATTAAGGGTTGATGTTGTGATATAGGTTGGGAATTTTAATTGTAGGGAGGTGGTGGCGGCGGTTGTGGTGGGGGTGATGTGTTAGATGTTCCTGAGTCACTTGGTTTTGGTTGGGTGGCTTGTTGGTGCCCTTAGCCTTTTATTTCATTTAAAGATCATTAATATTTTTCTCCCTAATGTTATGTCATCACAACCATATTGTTGCAAATATTCATTGATTTCACATTTAAAGTTTCCCAAACCTCATTATAGGTTAACCCCGAGTTTTTGAAAAATATCATCCTTAAGAACTTGTTTTAGATTATCCATGCCTTTTTGTAATTTGATTCCAACTTTCGTTGAAATTTTTTCTTTAAGAATATGGGTCAACTCTTTTTTGAGTGCCTCATTGTCGAGCCTCATTTCTTCTAGTAACTCATCATGAGTTTTTTGTATTGACTTTTCGAGTCATTTTCTAATTCTTTTACACTCTTGATCTATTTTTTCCACTTGATTTTTTAATTCGGACATCCTTCTCGTGTTTGGGGGTGATTATTTTTCTGTAATTTTGAACTTTCTTGGAATATCCCTTTTTTATTATTTAAATTAAATAATTGTATGTAATTTAAGGGAAATTAATTATATGTACATATAATATAATTATATTATATAATTAATAGTGTAACGGGGGGTACGACTATTGAGAGTATAGGGGTGTGTGGAAGTATGTGTGCAAGATATAGAGAGTGGATGGAGAATGAGAGTGATGATGAATGAGTGAAGCGTGGGAGTTGGAAGGTGGGAGTGAATGGGCGAATGGGATTCGGGAACAGGTTGCGGATGGGAGAGGTTGAAGAGGGACTAAATGTAGGGTTGGATGGATGCATGTACGCAAAATGGGAAGAGGGAGAGTATGGAAGGATGTGTGGAAGAGCGTGGGAATTTGGGCAAAGTAAAAGGTGAAAGGGAGGTGAATGAAACATTGTTTGCATGTTTTACAATGCAGGTCACAGACGAGTGAGGTTGACGAGGGATGAATGGTAGATTTGGAGGGATGCATCAACACATATGGGAAGAGAAACTAAGGGGGAGGGGGGAGGGTGTGGGTCATGGTAGTGGGGAGAAGCAAGGGGATGGAGGGTATAGGGGTGCATGGGAGAGGAGGGAATGTATCTTGAGAGGTGGTTGTGTCAGAGTGGAGGGAGGTTGGTGTGTGGGCGCGTGGGAGTGGAGGGAGGCTGGTGCTTTGGAGTGGAGAATGGGGAGGGTTACGAGAGGGTGTGGAGGAATGGAAAATGGGGAGTCGAGGGTAAGGATTGGATAATGGGGAGGTTTATGTGAGGGGAATGATTGTGATACGGTGGAGCGACGAGATTGGATACCAATGTGAAGGACACACAGTTTCGTAATGCACAACTTCACTCTGAATCCATAACAAGATATATATAATAATAATTTATTGTAAAATAATGATGATATTGCAAAGATAGGGCCTACCTATATATATGCCCTTTATGGTTTTATGAAGATTCGTGACTTCTAGTCATGACCTTTTATTACATTAATGTTTAATTTTACTTCTATTTATTATTTTAATGTCTTTATATTATATTAATTTTTTATTGTGACATAGGATGAAAATCCCTATAATTATTCTAATGACATCAACCCACTCACATATGAATGGATAAGATCCAATATCCCCTTGGACCTACTCTTTCTTCTAAAAAAAGCATCCTTGTCATTCTTTCCAAGTGCACACCCTCTGAACAGTCTATGTTTCTCAATAATAAACTATGGAAGCCCTGTAACACTCCCCCTCAGAATCAACAATGCACTATAGTTTAGGTGTCCCAACCTCTTATGCCACAACTCACATAGGTTTTCAGTCTTATGTACCAAATCCTAAATAATCTTTCCCTGCAAACTATACAAACTTCCCTCTCAAACCCCAATGACCATTGTGTTGTCTAGGCTATATTTCTTTAGAATTATGATTACTTTCCCCATTTTAAAAATAACGGCAAAATCCTTGTCCTCCATAGTTTAGATCGAAAGAAAATTATTCTTCAAAATGAGTATGCAAAGCACATAGTGGGTATCTAACCAACCTCATGACTTGAGTTGAAAAAAAAATGTCCCTCTCCCTTCACTTCATACTTGGCATCATCACCAAGATTCCCATGAACATCTAAGTCCCTCTCCTTCAAATTGCTCAATATCTCTGATGATTTTCTCCTATGAAGAGATGCACCACTGTCCAAGAACCATGCATTCCCCATAGTTGTGTTGGTATAAAGGAGAGAAAGTAGTGATAAATCCTTCTCAAACATCACTACAAATGCATCTAGTTATGTCTCTGATGATGATTTTGTCTGTGTCTTTCCTTTACCCTTATTCTTCTCCAAACATTGAGGTCCATAATGTCCATTCTTATGACATAAGAAGCACTTCATTTTACCCAAGTCCTTCTTCTTCCTTGGTTGTGATGATCCTCCATCATTGTTACCCTTCTTGATAAAATGCTTTTCTTTTCCCTTGTTCATCTTACTCACAAGAGCCAGGTTCTCCTTACTATATATCTACTTGTTTTTCTTAGACTCCTCCCGAGTATCTTCCTATATGTTTTCATCCCAAAGTCTCTGCCAATATAGGATTATTTCTTGAGCGAAAACGCCTTCGAAAAATGGTTCAAAAGATTTGGGAATACCATTCAATGCCACATTCATGACACTTACATCATTGTTTTTATCCCCTATTGCTAAAATTTGATCACGCACATGTGTGCTCCTCGTGAGATAGTTGGTAAAATTATCATATATAGAAATTTGTAGTGGTATGAGTTTATTCCTTAAGACCATCTCCCTATTCATGTTCTTTCTCTGGAATAAAATTACCAAGGCATCAAATATCTCTTTGGTGGTCTTATTCTCAGATAGGTGAGGAAATAAATGATCCTTCACTAAATTCAAGAGGACCCTCTCTGCTTTGATCTCCTTCTTGTTGTGAGCTTCCAAATTTGTTGTATCTGTTAGTGGAACACCTACTTTTTCCACTAACTCCCAAAGGCCATACTCCCTCAATGCCAAATTTACTCTTTCTTTCAAAGATAAGAAGTTGGATGCTCCATCTAATCTGTCTTCAACTGTCAATGATGTTGTTGTAATCCCTAAGACCTGATAAATTATCCTGTAAAAATAACCTGCTATTGGAAATTGCACATGTACTAACCTGTAAACACCTAAACGTGACAATCACAACTAAACTCTTGTGTATATATGTGCACTCCCTTAAAGAAGCTCGCATCTGTACACACTTTTCTTACTGAAATTCGCGTATGTGTGACTTACTCCAAATATACTCTCTTATGTATGTGTATATTCCTTCTTTCAACCTATGGACAACTCCTTAAACCTACAAAACCCTAGTTCCGCCTCAATATGACTATTTCCCTGAAATCAATCCTTAAATTTCTTCCTGTAGGTTATGGATAATCTAAGATGTCATGTAGATATGATAGATATTCTATAAACTGCTATGGATCTAAGATATGGCTTCTCTTTATATCATGTGATCTAATACCATGTTGAAAACCCCGTACTCTAGCACCTAGGTATCTTGTTATCTAGTGATTTCCTTACTACAAATCAAATTAGCATCTCACAAAACAAAAATACATTTTTGAAATATTCAACTCAATAAATCTAACTGAAGAAAACAACTTGAAAAGAAATCATTCTCAAATAAAAAAAATACTTTTAGGTTGATACCCCTTGAAAAACCTCGGAGGGAAAAACCAATGCTAAGAATGATTTTATGATGCTAAAATTAGGGCACTTGTAATAGGGATAATGGCCCACTAAAAGAAATAAAACTACATAAAAACCTGACAAAGTCTGATATGTAGCATGCCCCATATATGCATGTTTTTTTGAGATGCACAGGACTATCCTTAAGTGTTCCCATGTATGCACACCTGTCTCCACTCGCACCCACATACACATACATAAATATTCTACATAAATATTTGTACGATGCAACAATTTCTCGTGGATTTGCTCTGTTGAAACCTACTTGTGGAAACATATGTTATCTCTTCTCAATGATCTGATATATAGAAGGAATTCCTTCTCCACCTATCCAAGATCTCCTTTAATCACAATCCTTTGTGATCCAACCCTCTCTATGTTGACTCTCTCAACACACATATCAAGTGTCTTCCTACTTCACCCTGGCCTTGCTTTTATAATCTTGAGTTATAATCTAACCATAATCTCCAAAGTGACTAATGGTTGAAATTACTTCTCACCTCACTTGAGATTACATGCTACTTACATTTATAATTTTCTTTAACTAACTCAATTAGTTAAATAATTAATTAATAAAATCACTTTACTAAATATTAATTCCTTTAACTAAAGTAAAGCTACCAAGATAGAAGTCCTTGGATGAATTCCACATGCTAGACACAAAGACAATGCAAAAATACTTGTCTTATGACATGCATCACCAACTTCAAGGTAAAAATACATCATGATATTTTGAAGTACTTCTAGGAAGAACAATTATCTTAAGAAGCAAAACAAAAATGGGTTACAAATATGCTAGGTTATGACTTTGAAATTATCTATGAAAAGGAAAACAAAATATGTTGGCAGATGCAATTTCAAGGAAAATAGAAGACATAGCGGATTTACTATGTGTTACTTACATTCAAAAATCTGATTGGGTGGAAAAATAAACGATTAGCTATACCAAAACAATTTTAGGAATATGCTTCAATGGATTTTATTATAGGTGTACCCATGTTGAATGAAAGGATGTCTTCATGGTAATAGTGGATTGACTGATAAAGTATGCCCATTTGTGTTCCCTATCTCATCCTTTAAAGAAAGTACAGTATCCACAACATTCATGGGAATAATTCATAAGCTACATGGAATCCCTAAGATTATTGTAAGTGACAAAGATCCAATTTTCACTATAAATTTTTGGATTGAGCTATTTTCTTGTTTTGATACTCAATTGGCTCATAGATTCTTTTTCCATATTCAATTTGACGATGAAAATGAGATGGTGAATAAATGTTTAAAAGGGTATCTTCATTTCTTTACATGTGATAAACAAGCATAATGGTTCATGTGGTTTTTCATTGGTAGAATGGTGGCACAACACATCCTTCCATACTTCATCAACAATGTACCCCATTTATTTTTCTTTATGGATATCATCCTCCATCCATCACATCACCCTTGAAAGGGAAAGAGAACGTTCAAGTAGTAGAGGCACACATAGAGCACCAACAAATGGTTCTGAAGCAATCGAAGGACAACTTGGTTTCATCAAAAAATAGGATGAAACAATAAGTAGACAACCATTAGAATGAAAGTGAATTTGAAGTGGATGTTTGGGTATTTTGAGGCTACAACCATACAAATATATGTCCCTCAAGAAAACAAAGAAGGACAATAAGTTATCACTCAATTATTGTGGTCCCTATAAGTTGTTTCAAAGGATTGGGATTATGTATTACAAATTGGAGTTACCTTGATATTCAGAGGTACATTCATTATTCCATGTTTCTTTCTTAAAGAAGTTAATCAGTGACAAGATCCCAGTTCAAAATATTTTACCAAAGATCATTGAAGAAGGGAAAATCATACTAGAACCAAAAAAAATCCTTGGAACAAGGTTTAAGTAGCTATGAAATCAAACAATTAATGTGTACCTCATCAATTCGAAGAACCGACCAATAGAAGAAGCGACATGGGAAGATGATTTATGCACGCAAAAACATTTGCATATAATCAAGTGTTGAGGGAAACACACATTTGAATGGGAGGGTCATGTTATTCCCCTAGAAAAATCCCCATGTTAAGAATAAATCCTCATGTGAAGCCCTAGATATTGAGTTGTAGTATTTCTATTGTTATAATAGTATTGTTAGCTAGGCCTTTTAATTGTAATTATATCCCCCGCCACTCTCTCTTTATATATGTATGTATGTATGTACATATGTATATATGTATGTATGTATGTATGTATGTATGTACATATGTATATATGTATGCATGCATGTATKTATGTATGTATGTACATATGTATATATGTATGCATGCATGCATGCATGTATGTATGTACATATGTATATATGTATGCATGCATGTATGTATGTTTGTATGTACACACAAGAAGGAGACCTAGTTTTAGGATTATCTCATATTGTACATTTCTTCTATTGTAAAAGGACATTACTCCCTCAAAGAGGCCTATATTTAATTCTTGTATCTATTTCTTAAGACTCAGAGTTACCTCTCTCTCTATTTTAAGTCTATTTTGGTGCTTTTGGTCTAACATTATTGCCCCTACTCAGTCAAATTCTACTATGGGTAGTTTCGAACTCATGGAGAATGATCAATATTATTGTGGCTACGAATATTTGGAGCCAACATTCATCTTCTTGAGAAGCTCCAGTCGAGGTGAGGCCATTGTAAAGGTGCCTCTCCATGACATTGGTAGCAGGGTTGTATTTTAACCATGACCTTGATCCTTTACTTCAAGATAACTTGTATCTTTAATATGATTTGGCAGTTTTTTCTGCATCGAACATAAGAAATATTGGTTCATTCATCAATTAAAACGAGAATTCAAGACTAAAGGAACTACTACAAGCTAGGAGTGTAAAACACTATCCCTATCTGATACAAAAAAATATAATGTGGAAACTATTTGAAAGAAAAACAAGAATACCAAACCAATAACCTATATCACACCACTTCTCTACATGGACATATTTCCTATTTAATTTGAGGGGGGAAATCTAGAGCCTCCAACTTAGAAATAATAGTAATTTCAAAGTCTGATGTCGCTATCATATAATAAGGAACTCATGCTTGTTTAGAGAAAGGGGGTCCTTCAGTGTTCTCGTATGAATGACTATAGAATCCCTATTCTTTGTAAAAATAATCCAACTCGATGGAATCTTTATTTGGAAAGGAGAAGCAATATCAGATGAAAGAGTGGGGATAATCAAGCTC
>JASDQU011027444.1:16049-31713 GCA_032191745.1 Picea mariana | reverse complement strand
ATTCTATGAATTGCATAGGGGTTATGATTTATTTTTGTTTTTATATATATGATCTAATCCTTATGATAATATTTTCCTGACTTATTGGCTTGTCAACTATATGAATTCGTTTTGGCACTTTGATTAAACTTTTGATTATATACATTGGTGCATAATGATTTTGGTATGATCTATACGTCGAATGTTTTGAACACTATGGCATAGTGTTGGCATGCACATTACAATTGATTGGTTGTACACATAAGTTGATGGTTGAACTATTATTTTGGAATGAACAGCTATGAAATGTGGCGGTTGTACTTGGATAATGAATGTTATGCATGGCAGTGAATAACTCCACCACCTTCGCATGCTTGCATTAATGCTTACCCCTTTTTCTCGTTCATTGCTCTTGGTTCGGGTAGCTCTGTTACTGTGTGTGTTGGTGAATTCGAACCCTTTCCCTACCATGTGCTCGATTCATGGCACCAGTCATCCGAGTTGAACCCAATGGGAGCCAAGCTCTGTTAATGTTTGATAATGCCTGCCAAGATTTGGCAGACAATGGGTGGCTTACCTTTGTGGAACGTTTCGAGGGTTTTAACCTTTGCGTGGCTCGACAGTTTGCCATGACCATGGATGGCTGTCGAGCCAAGGTGGGCGATATACAGTTACAAATTGATGAACAGTTTATCAGTCTTGGTACAGGTTTGCCTGCCACTGGACAACGATGGTTCAAGAATTGCAAAGTCGAGGAGGTCCCATGGACACTGCTCTTCCAATCATGGAAGGTTACCTCGTGTGATAGAGGTATGCCCGTGACCATGCTCAAACAATATGGTACTATTTTTTAATGTTAATCAAGCAGTTTATCACCTGTGAAGGTCGATACGGGTTTGCGTTCCTACACCACCTGCGTTTTCTTATGGGTTTTATGGGATATCAACTCAATATGCCCTATTATTTGCATCGTAGCCTGTTTAAAATGTCCAAGAAGTATAAAAGGCTCAAGGTTGATAACAACCTGTTTCACCATGGGCCTATCAAGCTCATTGTTGTTTATCGATTGAGTTTGCTTGGTGACAGTTGGAAGGCCTTCATCGCCTGCAATGGCTATGAAGACATCGACCCTGTACAGATTGATAAATCTGTGGTAGTTGAAACTAAGGCTGTACCCTCGGTTCCCTACCATGTCCTACTACCTAAACCCTTAGCCGACCCTCCTATCGACTTACCCCACACTGTGACTAAGAGTGTTGAGACTGATAAGCCTATGGGAAAAAAGCCCAAGGCAAACCTCACTGCAAACGCCAAAGGGAAAAAGAATGCACGTTTGATTTCATGGATGGCAAGGAACAAGACAAAACCCCCTGTCGAGCTTAACCCTATCGTGTTGAGTGAGGACTCCGATTCGGAAGTAGAGCGTTTCTTGGCTAGCGAATACCCCTATTCACAAGGTTTGTGTGCCGAACCCTCGTATGACTTTGTGGCCAACCTACCCCCCTGCCTAAAGGATGACCCTAACTACCCAGGCATTAAGTTGCCTTGTGAAACCCTCGGTCATTTGCCCAAACCCTCTCCTGCTATGTCTAAACCTACAGTGTCACCCTGTGATCAATGCAATTCATGGTTGGAGCGATATTATAATGATGTCCCAATACTCCAGTCAAAGATTCAGTCACTATAGGACTAGATTGCAGCCCTGACCAGTCAAAAGGCCAAGCTACAAGCGATAGATAAGAAACAAAAGACGACCGGTTCCATCTTGTTTAAAAATGTGGAATCAACCACGACTGTTGTAAACTCCAAGCTGGCATAATTGAGCAGCCTCGTCGCTACACAGGTATGTTATGTAAATAATATAGGTTTATATAACGATTTGATTTCAGTTTCAAATAGCTTTGTTCACATCATTGAATGGCTCTGTTACATTGCATGCATTCTATATATGGACTGGCTTTGAATAAAACAAATTTCGATTCAATATATGATATGGTTATTCCTAGTTTAGCAATCAATAGATTTTGATTGGATTTGAGTGATCTTTGCTTGAAATTGATTGATTGGCTTACCTTGTTAAGGTGACAAAATTAATAGTTTACCTTCGAATGATTTGGTTTGTATCATGCTCAGATTGGATTTGGTTATGATCCATGTGCTATAGTTGATAAATGGTTTGATTGAGTTTGATTGTTATGATTTTGCTCGGATTCGATTTCATTATCATTGGTGTGCTATGACTAGTAAATGTTTCGGGAGGATACCTGTTACGATGCTGTTCTATATTTGATTGATTCCAAGTTAATTGATCCTGTTTCTTTGACGAAAACAATACACTCAAATGACATTTGCGCTTGAATCGGAAATGAATCTGAATGATAACAATTGGGTGAAAATCCTTAGCTAAATCGATTCGTTTTTGTTCTAAACTAAAAAATTCGTTTTATGAATATATTTCAGATTATAATTGATGCTCTGTATTTTTAATTTGTGAAATGAATCGGTCAAAATTTGTTGTGATTCGTCTGATTAAAACGATTTTGATAAAAATTAATCGATCCTATCTCTTGACTGTGCAAGGATCAATAATTGAAATCTATGACAAATCCTGTTTGATTAATCTTGTCACGTTTTTGGTTATGTGTCGGTTATGGTTTGAATTCATTCACAGTTATCGTGATCATCCTGTTCGATGCAAGTATAACGAAGGGTTTTCTATTTGTTATGTTTTCGATTGAATATCAAAATGATCTCATTCGATTTTTTGAGACACGATTATGATGATGTTACATAAGATTTCATTTACCCGACTTGTAACAATAATCGAAACAAAGTAGTTCTTTCTTTGCATTCGATTTCATGATTTGAATCTTGTTGCTATATCGTTACAGATATAATAAGTGGAAAATGGTTGTGATGGATTAGATCGTATCACATACGATATGTTTCATTATCGGTTTCGATTGGATGTGAAACAGTCTTGTTACTGTTCGATTATGAAAGACCCGATTTTATGGTAACAAAAGAACAGAGTATTCCTATCTCTATGTTCGGTTGAATCAATTTTGATCCTATTTAATGTTAAATGATAAAATCATTTTGATTCATTCTCAAGTAATTATTGGATGTCAATTGAATTAAACCTCATTCAAAGATTCGATTTGATTTTAATTCCGATTCTGTATACTATTTTAGATTAGCTACAGAATCAAATGATTCTGTAGCTAAGTCTGTAGAATCAGATTTTTATTGTTTTGTTAATAAAATATCTCTCTAACTCGTTATTTTTGGTCTACTACAGGTGAATTCGAAATTGCATTGGATTTGATGAGCAGTTAGAGGATATTTGAAATATTTTACTTGCATTTTTAATTTCCTAGTTTAGTTGAACATTGGGAGATCTTCTCAGATTTTTGTAAAATAATTTTAACTTCCACAGGGAGGTTTTACCCTGTGGAGAAACTTATAAATACCTATTATTTTTGTAATAATATCATCCTCATTCGTGGGAGAACAAAGATATGGAATTTTAATACAGACTGAGACATAATTTGATATTCTGCTACAGCTTTAGCTTTTCATAATATTAATATTTTGTTTTATGTTTATGTGTATCAATTTGCATTTGGTTAATGACTACTTTAGCTATCTTAGTCTTTTGAAAATGATATGATTTAATCAATATAATCCATATCTGATTTCTTCCAGCATATAAAAAACATAGCAATTACTTGATTCAGTTTGTGAATGACAGGTTTCACTTCTTCATAAGTTGAATTATTAAGTATAAGTTTTTGCATAACAGGTTTCCCTTATTGCGGAGATTTATAAATCATATAATTGTTATGATTTTTTATGTCTTGTTTGTCCTGTAAACAAATTCAAAGAGCATTGCATCTTATCATTTACGAGAAGCTTCTGGATTATCCGGTGCGAGTTTCCTTCCCCCGACCAACTTCACAGTCACCATACACAGGACAAATCTGGAGCGCTTCCAGGTCTGTTTGTCTAGTATATTTGTTAGTATTTTAGTTAGATATATTTGTAATTAGTATATTAGATCATTTAATTTCAGTAAGTTTTATTTCTTATTTATAAAATCATAAAATCAACAAAAAATATCTGTCTCTGTCTTAGGGAAGAAAGCAAATGAGTTTTCCAGGTTTTATTTAAATCTGTATTTTGTAGATATTGTATATTTGTGAATAAGTTATATTTCCGATAGTAGTTAGTATAATATTAGTTAGTAGTTTGTATATATAGATAGTAGATTAGTTAGTTTGTTTAGTAGTTAGTTTTAATTAGATTAGTGTATTAGTTAGTTAGTTAGTTTAGTTTGTTTTATTTAGTTTTATGTTAGTTTAGTTTGTTTTATTTGTTTTAGTTAGATTAGTTAGTTTAGATTTGTTTTCTCTTTGGTTTTCCTAGGACCTTAGATCGGCTAACGGAGCCGCTAAACCTGTCAGGGTGGTTCATTCCAAACGGCTTGGGTTATTAGACAACCCCGGACCGGTTCCACTCTCTCAGTTGTCGGACGGTCAATTTCGCCCGTCAACAGAACCTTACAGAGAATCTGGAGTTACAAGCATTGGAGTCACAGCTCCAGGAAGCAAAGAAACATGTAGATACATTACAGGTGCGGCTGAAGGCCCTGTTTACAGTGGATAGAATGAAAATATCTCATGAACAATGCACAGCTCAACAAGAGATACATATGATCTAGAGAAAAGTGATGGAAATCACTCAGTGAATCCAACTGGTGCAAGACAAAGAATGCATGTTATTTTCCGAGATTGAAATCCAAGGAGCAGAGCTTGAGCAATTTGTCATCACTGCAGAACAGTGCCTAGAAGGACTAGTAAATGACAAAGTGATCCTATCATTCACCCAGCAGGAGGCCACAGTGAAGCAGTAGGTCGAAGTAGCTCGATCCAAGATCGAGGCTTTCAAAGTAGAATTGCGTAGACCAGAGTGACTCGAGACGAGTTTCAAGTGAGTGTTGGGGGCCTATTGGCCCTTGACTAGGTTTTTGGGTAACCTTGGTCATTTTTGACCTATTTTGGGACTTCGATAGCTAGTCGAAGGAACACCAAGAGAAGCAAAGATCACGGGATCTCGATCCACTTTTGGGTCTCTTTTAGGGTTTTGGGTTAATGTAATGGGAAAGGGATTTCAGCCCATGGGTTTACCCACGCTTAGGCCCACTTTTGTAATGTATAAATAGATACTTAGGCAATGTAAGAATGGCCAATGGATTACTTCTAGTAGTTAGATCTGTGTGATCGGAAGTGGATTGTAAATTCTCCATGCATGATTGTAAGAGGCTTGCAGAGGTAAGTGCTAGTTGTTGTAAGAGGTTGTAGAAGGATTTGTGTTGAAGTAAAAGGAAGAAGGATCTAGCGAGCTGTGCAGATCTTCTGTCTTGTGCGAAGTAAGGGTTTTGAGTGGCTTTGTGCTGTAACCGATTGAAGACACTAATAAATAAGAAGATTTGGTGGACGTAGCACCAGGGAGGGTGTGAACCACATAAATCTTTGTATTATGCTTTGTGCTTTGATTTGATGTGTTTATCTCTTTCGTTGCTAAGTGCTTTGATATATTTAGATTGTTCTACTTAAGCTTTGTTCTCCTTATATGTGTATGAATGTTAGATATGATGTTTATGAAGATGCTTAGTGCTGATCTACTGGATCTGATCTATTTTACTGTTGCTAAGTGCTGAAATATCTTAGATCTAAGTGAATGTTACGATGCTTTGTGCTATCTGCGAAGTATAAGAAGGGTTGAATATTGATGAATAATCGATGTTGAGTGCGCTATAAGGATAGAATCACAGATCTGTGTCCTAGCTAAGGTTGCAGACACCTGAGTCTTACAACCACCCCTGCCTCTACCTCGGGTGAGACTTCAAATGCTTCGCAGGTGTTGCCGAAAGGGCCAGTAGTTAGGACTTTGTTGGTGCGCTCTTGAGCATTGAACCCTGGGTCTACCCCTGTGCCAACATGGCCCCTCAGAGTGGTAAGTGTTGCCATATTTTGTTTTCTTTGTTTATTATCATTACACTTAGTTTCTTTTATTCTTGCATTATTGTTTAGTTTGAAAGTCATATATTGTGTGTTTGCATTCTGCAATTAGTTTGTATTCTACAAATTGATTCGTAATAGATAAAAATCAAATCAACACCCTCTCACTCAAGGAATTGGTACATTTCATTTGATTTAGTTCAATCTCTTTCTATATGCTTTCAATTTATGAGTTTTCATGCTACGCTGTCTCTGAATTTAATGACTACTTGACCAACAATTGAATTGCTTCACACGTCACCTTAATTTCGTCTTTTCTTATCCAATCACTCTACTAATTCTTTGTTGCTAAAATTTCTACAAAGATACACTTTCCAAATAACTCTCAAACTACCTCCAATCACTTTCATAAACTCACACATTCCCACATTCAATCCTCATAAAGATTACTCTGTTTTCGGTATCTCGTTTTCAGCCAACACATTCTTTTAAACCAAAGAAATTCATTCCTATTCCATTATCTACACATCTACCATTGAAGTCACTTTTAATTTCTTTGCTTCATTGATCAAATTTCCCTTTCAAATTTACATCCCAATCCATTCATTACACCTTCCTTTCAGTTTTGTCAAAACATATTAAAACAAAGCTTTAGTATTGTTTGAACATTTGCATTTACTTCTTTCCACTTTTTATTTCTACATTACCATTCTTTCCCATTCCTTTTCATTTCTTTCCCATTCCTTTTCATTTGATTAAGGACAAAGTTTGATTTTAGATCTCATTTCCTATTTCCTAGTTTTTAGCCATTTGATTATCCTTTTAATCATTACTGGAATCCATTGAAGGGAAGGAAACTTAAGTAAGCTACTCATGATTAATCACACGAACATCACCCTGAGTGCATGAAATACTGTTATCTAAGCCTTTATAGCACTAAGTTATTCATGTGTCCCAGTGATGAATCCTTAGTGTTAATTTCTTGCAGTGTGGGTTTGAATATTGTTTTTTCAGCTTTAGATTAGGTTAGCCTATGCTCTAATCCTACGTTTCCTATGCCTGCACCTTGAATCTTACAAGCCCTGATTGATAATTAAATGTGGGAATTAATAACACATAGATTTATCCCCAACATTTTGGTGCCGTTGCCGGGGAGGTGCTAAAGGGATTAGAGCATAGCTAGGTTTCTTTTGTTTCTCCAAATCCTTGACTGTTCCTTTCATGCAAGTGTGTTTATTTTCATGCAAGTGTAGTGTGCTTTTAAAGATGAGCTAATGGCGGAGAGAAGATGATAAGACTTGAGGGAAGAGCACACACATCCACTTTAGTGGGGTTTCTCCAAAGTTAGGTTGTCCTCTTCCTTTTAGTAGTTAGTATTTGTGTTTTATTAGCATTAGCCATTTTTTTTTATATATATGAGAAGAGAAGATAACTTGTGTGAATGAATAACTTGGTAACAACAGGGTCCTAGTAGCACAGTGGTGCTTCGAGTATATAATTGGTTTTCTTACATTTTCTTTTAGTTTGCTTCTTTTTATTTCTTTAGGATTTTTAAAAACATTTGGGCACTGTAAGAACCACCCCGGCCCCCCTCTACACTAATCCATGTGTGAAACAGGACCCATCAACCAACAACAAGAATTCAAAGATGATCAAGAGTTAAAAAAAGCTCTCTGAAATCCTAGAAACATCTAGTATCTCAATATCAACCTCTCGGGAAGAATAAATATTGACAGTATTCAAGAACTTAAATGTCGCTCCACATCCACAAGAATATATATAAGTCTCCTTTGATTTCCTTTGCCAATATATCAAGGAGACTGAAAAATCATGGACCGCATTTGATGGAGAACAACTACTAGAACCTGATATCGAGGAATTCCTTATATGCCTTTCTAAATAACCTCTATGCACTAATGAGACTAGTCATTTGAAAGAATATGATCTGCAAGGAAGGATAGAGGGAGACAGGCATAGTGGTATAAAAAAACAAGTGAACCAAGAACATCATGACTATATCGAACATTGGTTCCAAATGACAACCAGATTGAACCACCACTCTCTTCTTCCACAACTCTTCACATCATCATCAAAGCAGGTGGTTCTTCATACTTTGGTATACATTAAAGCTTATTTTTCAAACCTGAGTATGAATATATTTCTACACCTGTTACACACATGGTTACATTGGAAATATTCTTACACGTGAAACATAATTTCTTGTTCTTAGATATGATAGAGTAAAAGTTGCATGTTAGTTAACCTAGTTCTAAATAAATGCAACATATTTTCGTGTTTCTTTTAAAATAAATGAAATGAGATGAAGATATTATTGGTGATATAGCATCAAAAACCAAAACAACTTAAGCTATTTCTTCTTATTATTACATACATATTTATGATTATTAATAATAGAAGTTTCTCATAAGACTAATCTTTAAAATATTATGGGGATTTACAAAATATTTAAGGTCTGCATAATGATTCCCATAGGTAATTTGTACATCCTAGTTTCCTATCATAACCTGTTATTCAAGCATTCTTATCAAATAGTAGCAGGAGAGTGAATGAAACTTCTACTTGTGAGGGAATGCAATATTATATGGAGAAGATGAACTTGGGGACTAGAGGCACCTTTAGGTCATTCTCTCATGGCCTCATCCACCACACATTAAGTAAGTTTGACCATGATATGTCTTTCGACTAATCTCAATACATAATTCTATTTTTCATACGAACAATACTATATGGGTAATCTATAAAATATATTCCAACCTAATACCATCCCATCCTGTAAAAACGTTTTCAGAGATGCTTCCCCATTCACCCATGTGAAAGAAATCTATAAATTTTATCTTAAGGGTAAATATTGGGACAAGAGCCTTTGATGGAAAATGGGTGTATGAGGCTAACCCATCGAGATACCGAACAAGTCTAATGACAACGGGTATTAGCCTGTGGTATAACTAGGCAAACCCATCGGGGTACTCAACAATCTCATGGGCAATGGGGTATTCTTCCCGGGAAGGATATTTCTTAGATGTCAAAATTACCCCATAAGAGTACTGAATAGGCTTTTTGGAAATGGTTTATGATTTTGATTTCTTTCATTATGCCTAATCTATATTTGTTCGTATGAACAATATACATGTGTAGATCCTTAAGAAGAAGCATGCATGGTTGAACAAAAGGGTAATGAACCTCAACTAATCACCATTTGAGAATGTCCGTAAGATGGTCTTAAGACCCCATCATCCATACCCAAGATGCCATTTTTCTAGAGGTGGGACCCATAAGTGTAGGAGTCTAATAAACTCAAATGCAAACTTTATCAATATCACTTGAATGACATAAATTCTCTGAGAAATTAAACAGGGATAACTGGTTTCCTATCGGTTTCTCATTTATTAAAGACCAATTATCTCCTAATGTTTTGTTGTTCAAGGATGAGAGGAAAAATCCCCCATCATAATTAACATGGTTTCTTGATCATACAATTGTTAATGATTGACGAAATCATATGCAATAAGTAGTTTAGGAATTTTCTTTATGCTTGTAATATTTTAAAATAAATTTCATTTCCAAATTTGTAAGCATGAATAAAGTTTAATTTTTGGTTGTTTCTTTAAGCATGATATCAATGTATATTTCTTCTATCATACTAATAGTATCGTTTTAAGTTCTTTTAGATTTTTTTGTTATAGCATTGCTGGTACAGAAACCAGTAGGCTCCTGTACCAACAGTACAAAAATTTAAATATTTTTCAAGGGTACTTTTTGCATGATATTTTCAGCATCTCTCAGCGTCGACATACTTCATTTCTATCCTTCGGTCCACATGCACCAGCTCCACATAGTCCTCTTTCATCTTGCAACAATTTTTGTGCTAATAAGAGTTTACATGAGGACATGCAAACTAGCAGGCATGGGGGAGAGAGAGACATAAGGAATCTCATCATATCAACATTCATCAACTCTCTCCTACATATCCGTCAATTCTCAGCCTTTCTCCACTTCATCTTCAAATTTCAACAATTTACATCATGATTCTGCAGACATTTCATCTTGTTCTACATAGTTTCTACTTCAACATGCATTAGAATTCAAAGGAAGGGTAACATGAGGTAAAACTGGTACAAATATTTTTAATTTACTAAGAACTTGGAAAACATAATGCATAACCACTATTATCCACTCTACACTCCACTATGCATTATCACAACTACTCAGTAAACCGTCCGTCTTCACTCCACTTGTGATAATGAACAATATACTCTAATGATAAGACCAAGTAATGAAAAATAAATATGTGGTATACAAATACAAAGAAACATCTATAGTGTCTTCTCTTTGTACATCATAAGGAATTCTTAAGTCATCTCAAATATTATGAAATAATTGTTTCTTATCCAAACAAATAACCACAAAGTAAATATTGGTTTTAAAATTGATGCAAGATACAGAGTATAAAGGCATCCAAGTTCATATGACCACCATCACCATCATTTTATAAAACATTCTCCACATGCACACCATTCACCATCACTTTGATACCCCATCCACGACTTGTCCTCCATTTTTATGATAATTTTGTTTCTTTGCTTGAAATTCAATCCATGATAGTTTTCAAAATGTCATTTCGCAAGAAGCAACACTTACAAAAAAGAAACAATCTATAAGCAGAGTGTCATAAGTTCTTCACCTTGTTTGCATGAGGACATGAAAATACTTGGGTTTGGGGGTGTGTTGGGATCCATTTTTTTCATATTTTTCGCCATACAAATACACTCATAATTACACCTTCTCCTTGCATTTTGTCCATAATATATCCCTAATTACACCATAAACCTCCATTATCTCCTGTTATTCATCCTATGTGGTTAATACATAATTTTCCATATTTTTAGTGATTAAAATGATGATTATACAATAGTTTTGTTGATGATGTACTAATCCTATGTTTCTATGTCCAAAAAATATGTTTACGCACTAGAAGTCATCCGGTACGCCAACTCATCTAGTACCTCCACTAGAGGTCATCTGGTATGCCAACTCATCTGGTACCAGAAGGTTCTATAGTCAACCGGTACTTGCACAGTCATCTGGTACCCACAATCCATGTCATTCGGTATCCACACTCCTTTTCATCTAGTACTCAGATCTTCTAGTACCAATTCTACGCTCGTCCAGTACCAATGATGTGCTCATCTGGTACTAGCATCAACAACCGTCTGGTACAAGAAATAGTTTGAAAATTTGAAATGCTTCTAGAAGAAAATCAAGGACATGGGCTTTGTACAAAACAATGTTTACATGCAGACGCGTGAGTTACAATTCACCCATCTCACATGTGTGGACCTCAAACTCAGGGGAAATGATTCTGCAAAAATTAGCAAAAATCTCAAACTGCCAACTTGCACCTCGATTTTCGTGTAGATGGTATCATAACTAGAATTTCTACGATATGGGTTTTATCTACCATGTGAAAAGTTGAGTAAAACTAGGAAATGTTTCCAAAATTCAAATTGGTGTAGAATATATGGGTGGATCTCTAACTTGAATCTTCCCAAATTGATGAAAAACCCAGATTTTGGGGATTTATCCTAAAATTGTAATAATTGAAATCTAAGCAGTGGGATTCGGTCCCATCCACTCCTCAATGATTCTTCATGTATAAATAAGCATCATAGGCCTGTGATAAAGAGCCATTAGTTTCATGAATATTTTGTAAATGAGAGATTTATTCTTGTGATACAGCTTTAAGGAGTTGTTAGCCATGTAAAAATAGATTTTTTGATCTCAATGAAGAATTGATTGTTGCTGCAACATTGGACACCATCTCCATTTGATTTGAGTCTTTTTAGCAACAATAACCTCCTAGTAAGGGCCCCTCATAGTTGTAGATGTTGCTATATTTTATTTTCTTTTTATATTAGCATTACCCTTAGTTTCTTTTCTTATTGCATTATTGTTTAGTTTGACAGTGATATATTGTGTGTTTATATTGTGCAATTAGTTTGTATTCTGCAAATTGATTCGTAATATGCAAAACTCAAATCAACACCCTCTAACTCAAGGCATTGGTACATTGCATTTGATTTACTTCAATCTCTTTCTATATGCTTTCAATTTATGAGTTTTCATGCTACTCTGTCTCTGAATTTAATGACTACTTGACCAACAATTGAATTGCTTCACACGTCGCCTTAATTTCGTCTTTTCTTATCCAATCACTCTACTAATTCTTTGTTGCTAAAATTTCTACAAAGATACACTTTCCAAATATCTCTCAAACTACCTCCAATCGCTTTCATAAACCCACACATTCCCACATTCCATCCTCATAAAGAGTACTATGTTTCCAATATCTCTTTTTCAGCCAACACATTATGTTAAACCAAAGATCTTCATTCCTATGCATACCATTGCATACCATTGCAATACCATGCAATGTATGCATACCATTGAATACCATTGAAATACCAGGCAATGGTATGCAAAGGCAATACCAAAAATCCATCTATAAAAGAGTAGGTTTCTTGTTCTCCAACATTCTCTAGAACCTCATCAGTGAAAGAGGTAGGGAAAGGGTTATGGACACAAGCTTCATTAAGGATTATTATATATATATATATATAGATTTTAATATCACCGGTTTTCTTGGGTTGCACCACCATGAGACTAATCTAATCCAACTCTTCCACATGGACAATTATTGCAACATCCAACATCCAATCCAACTCTCTGTGCACCCTTTATTTATATTTGGGATTTAATTAGTAAGGCCTCCTCTTGATCAACTTAGGGTCCTACTTGAGATCAATCTTCATCTCCCCCAAAGATCATGTGATTCCTTTCATTTCTAAGAAGTTGCAGGGAAATAAGTTCTCGTATTCCTTGAGTAGGTTGATGACCTTTGTGACAAACTCCTTATCCCAATAGTCCCTAATGATATCCATTATGGGTGCTTCCTCAGTGCCAATATTATGTTTCTTTGTCTTAATTGAACGATGATAGTCCAGTGAAATATTTTTTGTTCCATTTCCCTCTAGCACATTCTCTCCATTATATGATTTGATTTGTATGCATTAGAGGTCATCATCATCAATATCATCCACCTCGAACTTCCAACAATGGATGAACTCTTTCAAATTTTCTATTGGATTATGGTACGATCAAACCACCTTTGGGGTAGTATCTTTTGGTTGATGATGAAATATAAAATTATTGATCCGGAGGAGTGCCTCTCTTTGATATGAATCCGCTATGGTAAAACATAATGTTGAGAAAAACGATGTGCTTACGTGAACATTGTTTGTCTCCATATCTTCTACTGAATGCACCAACTTCTAGGAACAATATCCATGGTATGAACAAACTAATGGACCCATTGGATGAGAGGAATATTCTCCGTAGTCCATCACCTCTCACAATAACGAATGTCCTCCCGAGGATATTCATTTCCCTTATACTGATTGGCTAACTCAAAGTCAGATATTGGATTGAACATGACTTTGATAATTTCAGCCACCTACGCCCAATATTTTATGGTTATGCGATGTGGTTCCCACCAACATGTAGGTGTTCCTTGCACTACGACATCCATGTTCTGAACCTGATGATATTTCATAATGGTATTCTCCATATGTACTAGGAAATATTTCATTGGTCTCATCCCATCAAATTGTGGTGCATCACATAGCTCAGAGCCAATCCATCATACTACTTTAATTATTATTTCACACCATTGGGTAGAGACCTCATACATCCTCTACTTCCACCTCTCCATAGCTTCTTATAAATATGTATCATATGAATTCATGCTCCTCCATATTAGTTCCCCATCCATCATGGGATTGACATAATATTCCTTGTACCCCATGATCTTATAGATATTCTCAATAACCAAGCTTTGTGCATTAGGATCTAAGGGTGTGATCATGCATAGGGTGTCAGTATCAAATGACATGTGTCGCTTCTTCATATTCAACACTGTATTTTGGTCAAAATCTCAATCAATGCCAATTAGGGTAGGATAGGGATCAGAATCAGCCATAATCTCTATCACTTCAAAATCAAATTTCATCTTCACCTCTTCTATGTTCACTTCAAATTTCTCCAATCATGATATAGGGTATATCCTGTACTGGTTTTCCAACCGCAATTAAATGGGATACCAAAACATGAAATGACTTCTTTGGAAGGATGTTCACATTGGAACCTAGATTCAACATGACCCCATCCATTTCATAACTATCCAGTTCAACTATCATATTGAACTCTCTTCCTATGTTATTATTCTTATTGACCTAACACCATTCCATTTATGGTAGGGGAGATGATATGGCTCTCTCCATCCCTTCTATCCACATGTAGTTTTCTAACATCTATGTCAACTTTTGCACAACATCAAGATCATTTAACAATCTTAAACAACAATGCAAGAATTTACTTACTTGGTCTTTATTTTCTATTTCTCATCCAAAATCACGAAGTGCTTCTTCACACAATGTGTGTGCCAACTCTTCATGTACATGTTCCTCTATTTCCCTCTATTAGGTGCATCACAAATCCTCCTTTCTATGTGCTTCTTCCAGCAACCTCTACATTACACATTGTATTTCCTCATGTATGCGAGCTTCCTCCAATGGTATCTACGTGGTGCGATGCAATTATTTGTAGGCTTGAGTGTCTTCCAGTGACATCTATGTCACTATTTAGACTTCCTCATGGATCCCAACCACTTCAAGAAACATTTGCATCACATACTACAACTCTTCTCATGCTCTTTCTTCCTCTATGGCCCTTCACACATCACACAAAAACTACTTCAGTTGAATGAAACCAAAATTCGAAGGGGATGTGTTGCCTTTCTTATATTCCCCTCTGACCTTTGATCTGAGATGTCACCATGCTCAAAGTCCATTCTTTTTTTTGCTCCACCTTCATTTATCACCTGAAAATGAGCTTCATCATCCTTTTTCTTATTCCTACGTGGATCTACAATCACCAAGTTTCAATTTGTTTTCTTCTCTTCCCTACATTTTCAACAAGTTGGGACAATCCTCAGTAACATGCTCGAGGATGTACTAGTACCCAAAAAGAGCATGTAATTTGGTGCAAAATATTGACACATGGCCTATCTCTCATTTGTTAAAACAGGTGGGGGGTACACCTCCTCATATTCCATATCCTCGTTCCTTGTAATGTTCCTTGCCACAATTTGTGTACTTATTCCAACTGGTATAAGGTTTAATGCTTGGTTTAATGGTTCAGTTATTTAGACAAACAACATGTGCACAACATAAGGTAATGGAATACAAGCAATTGATTCTTGAAAGATTCACAATTGAACATTGGAAACACTTCGAGAGTGATTACTGTCCTTTTTTCTTTTATTAAATATCAGAGTTACAAAGATAATTATTTGAATACCAAGCATAGTGAAGGAATAAGGAACCTGGTGTATTTTTTTCTGTAGCTACCCACTTTGTCAATCTGAGATGACTCTAGGAATACTCCAACACAGTAGCAGTTGTTGTATGATAAATAGATGATCTATTATATACTCAATTTGATATATATATATATATATATATATATATATATCAAATTGAGTATATAATAGATCATCTATTTATCATACAACAACTGCTACTGTG
>JASDQU011027444.1:0-15999 GCA_032191745.1 Picea mariana | reverse complement strand
CACAGTAGCAGTTGTTGTATGATAAATAGATGATCTATTATATACTCAATTTGATATATATATATATATATATATATATATATATCAAATTGAGTATATAATAGATCATCTATTTATCATACAACAACTGCTACTGTGTTGGAGTATTCCTAGAGTCATCTCAGATTGACAAAGTATATCTATCTATCTATCTATCTATATATATATATATATCTGTGTATTAAATTTATGCAAGAACATACAAGGAATATCACCTAGAAAAGACTATAAAGTGCATCAACTCTTAGTACAGAAATATCAGTTCTGTAGATGGCAGTTTCAACCATAAAAAAGAATGAACAACAATAACTAAAGCAAGATATAGACCTGTAGATAGCAGTTTATAGTTTCCAATCCTCCAATTAGCACCAACTCGTCCCAATGTCCAATAATCAATCTAGCCACAAGAGGACGTTGCAAAATTCTCCCAGAATGTATAGAGACTCTAGAAAGATACCAACTCTTAAGGAAATTCTCCCATAGTGTATATAGCTCCAACAATCATGAATCACTTCACCCTGTGACCCAAGGCTCCACCGAACAAACACAAAAATTACCATCAAATAGGAAACTCATCCCCAAATGATAAACTCGACCTCTCTAGCTATGTACTCCAATCATTGTCAACAATTTCGTGTCTTGTAGCCTCTCATAGTGAAATGGCTCCTCTATATTCAGACATGCTCCCCCCAATAGCTCTAGATGAGTAAGATGAGAGCCCACACAAAAATACTCTATCCACAAGCCAGGATATGTGCCTAGCTCCTCAAGAATGCACCGAGATTGTAGGAAACTCGACTTTAAAAGAGGAAGTCGACCTCCCCACTTCACAACTCAGCTACAAATGATGGAAACACAATCTATTTGATGCACAATGAGAAACCTACAATGATATCTCCCATATACTGACTAGGGTGTATAGTTGCAAAAACGAAACCAGTTAATGAACCAGGGTTTCCAAAAACCCTATAAAACTGTCCAAGAGCTCTCCAAATCTATTTTCTCAATAAGAAAATGTAAGAATGAGGGAGCCTCCTCTTTTCCCCTCTTTTATTTCTCCATTGAGTTATTTCCCGCTCACTTTAATTTTAAATTTTATTTTTTAAAGTCACTTTATGCTTGCACACTTTATAATTTTTTTAAGTGGCTTTATTTTCCTAAGACCCATGTCTCCCTTTTTCCCTTTTCCACTTTATAAAGTCATTTCCTAGGAAAAATTTGAGTTCCTTAGGTAAATTTTCCGACTTATCCCATCGGAACCAATTTAGGCTAGCAAAACCACTCCTTTTTCTTCACAAGCCAACGGGGACATTACAGTCCTCCCTGCCTGAGATTGCTTGTCCTCAAGAAAATGTAATCCAGGATGTTGCAATATATGTTGTCCTTCCCAAGTAGCATCCTCGATAGGTAGTTTTTTCCATTTGATGAGGTACTCTTTGATGCTCTTGTTGTTTAATTTCCTCTTTCTGGTCTCCAACACCACCTTCAGAATTAGAATCAACTGCCCCTCCTCATCCAATGGTGACAGCTATATAGAGATGACAACGTGCTGTCCCACTGCCTTCTTGAGGCATGAAACATGGAAGACATTGTGTATATTACACCCCTCTAGAATCTCTAACTCATAAGCTACCTCCTCGACTCGCCTCGAAATCCTGTAGGGACCATAGAATTGTGGCTTCAATTTCTCTTCCCATTTCATTTTCAAGGATGATTTCATGTATGGATGAAAGCAGAGGTATACCAAGTCTCCCACCTCAAAACTGTGCTCCACTCTATGCTTGTCGACATACATATTCTGTTGATTTTGTGCCAATTGTAGGTTATCTTTGATTTTTTACAAGATGTCCTGACTCTCCTGAATCCAATCTTTGGCTTTGGGTGTTCATCTATCCCCAAATTATCAATCCACAAAGGTGGTGGTGTCATAACCATATGAATCTTTGAAAGGTGTCATCCTAATAGACATGTGATACGTGGTGTTATAGAAATGCTCACCCAAGTGAAGCCATTTGATCCACACCCTTTGTTTCCCCGATGCATAATTTCTCAAATACCCCTTGATCCATTTGTTCACAATTTCAGTTTTCCCGTTAGTTTGAGAGTGATAACTAGTACTAGGTGTTAATTCTATCCCTATGAGTCTGAACAACTCCTGCTAGAAGCCCCCCATGCATCTGTTGTCTCGATCGCTAACAATTGTCTTGGTCAGTCTATGCAGCTGGAATACCACTTTGCTACTTGCGCTACAGAGTATTTGGACGATATGGTGAAGGAATGGGAGAATTTAGTAAGCCTTCCAACCACCACATAGGTACAATCTTTCCCCTGAACCAGAGGAAGCCCTGTGATAAAATCCATTGAAATGCTTTCCCATTTTTGTTCAGGAATGGGAAGCGGTTGGATCAATCCTATTGGGTGAGTATGTTCCACCTTGTTTTGCTGACAGATGTGGCATTCCCATACAAAATTCAATACATTAGTCTTGAGACCCTTCCAAGCGAACCTCTCCTGAAATTTTCTATACATATTCAGGTATCCTAGATGACTTGCCAAATGATAAGTATGCACTGCATGCAAAATTTTGTCTTTCAACTAAGATTCTGGTACTAAATAGATCTGATTCTTATAATATATGATGTCTTCAATAAACCTGTACCAGTCATCAAAGACCTGACCATCAAGTATCTGAAAAGAGAACCTGTTTTTGGATTATTCTAGCAATAGAAGTGCTTTCCATTCCACTGAAATCTCCATGAGGGAGAGAGTGGGTATCCTAGATAGGGCATCAACAACCACATTATTTTTTCCTTTCACATACTCAATTTCAAAATCGTAATCTTGGATTTTGTTGATCCATTTTTTTTTCCGCACGCTCAGCTCCTTTTGCTCCATGAGAAACCTCAAGTTTTTATGATCGGTCTTTACCTTGAACCTATTTCCCACTAGGTACTACCATAATTTGGTCAAGTCATGCATTATGGACAACATCTCTTTGTCATATATGAAGTAATGTTGCTCATACTCTCAGAGTTTGCGGCAATCAAATGCTATGGAGTGACTGTTTTGCATCAATACAGATCATATCCCAATTCTTGAAGCATCACACTCAAAGACAAAGGGATGAGTGAAATTGGGGAGTGCTAAAACAGGGCATGAACTCATCATCTGCTTCATTTTCTCAAATGTCTCCTGGGCCTCCTCTATCCAAACAAAATCCCCCTTTTTGGTGAGATCAGTCAGTGGAACTGTCAACTATGAGAATTCCTTAACAAATTTCATGTAGTAAGTGAAAAGACCAAGGAAGCTCTTATGTTCTGTCACATTCCTAGGAGTTGGCCAAACAATTATCACCCTAATCTTTTCTTGGTGCACCTGTAATGCATTCTCCCCAATCACGTGCCCCAAGTAGAGAATCTATGTCATACAAAATTCACACTTGGATTCCTTCGCATACAACTTCTGACTCTCTATAATACCAAGTACTTCATCTATATGTTGCATATAGTCTTCCCATGTTTTGTTGTATATGAGGATGTTCTCAAAGAAGACCAATAAGAACTTCCTCAACTGCTTATTGAACACATGATTCATGCAAGTCTAGAAAGTGGCAGGGGCATTAGTTAGCCCGAATGGCATGACCAGAAACTAATAATGCCCATAGTGGAATCTAAAGGTTGTTTTAGGTACGTACTTCTCTCGTACCTTGATCTGATGGTACCCTGATCGAAGATCAATCTTTGAGAAAAAATTGGCTCCCCTGATCTCATCCATTTAATTCATCGATCTTGGGTATGGGGTACCGATTCTTGATTTTTTTCTTCTTTAGGGCCCTGTAGTCAATACAAATCCACAGATTACCATCCTTTTTCTTGACTAAGACAATGGAAGAGGAAAATGGGCTGGAACTGGGATGGATGTGCTCCATTTTCAACCATTATTTAATGGTTTTTTCAATCTCGTCCTTGTAAACTTTAGGGTTTCGATAGGGGTTAATGATAACTACTTGGACCCCCTCTTATAGCTCTATGATATGCTCAAAACCTCTATCAGGTGGAATGCTAGGAAGAATGTCACTAAATACTTTATGATGTTTGTGGAGTAATACCTGTAAGTCCTTTGGAAGCTATTGCAGATGGTCAGGTGGCTCCCTGTCAGGAATAAAACACTCTACATCCCACTCTATATCACCATGCCTCATAAATTATTTCATTCTATGCGATGACACAATCTTTGGTGGGTACTGGTGCATGGCTTGTAGGACTACTTTCTTTCCATCCAGGCCTGTGAACTCCATATCCATGGTCCTCTGATTAATAGTGTATCTCCTAATAGAGTAGAGACATTGGACACCCAACACTACATTGGTGTCCAATATGTCCACCATAAATAAATCATCTGTCATTGAGTATTTTCCCATGGTTATTGTGAGCTGGGGAATCCACTTGGTGCGACTCATTTGGTGGCCTTCTGGTATGACTACAGTGAACCCAATGAATTCCTCTATCAAAATTCCTCTCCTCTCAACCCTGTTATCATCAATGTAGTTATGGGATGCTCCCCCATCGATCAATATTGTCACCTTGTGCCCCTATAGGACACCTCTGACCCTGAAAGTATGAAACCTTGGAAATATTGACATCAAAGCCATGACTGGGTCCTTATCCCCAGCCTATGAAAGCTCCTCTCCTAATGTTGGATTTCCTTGGTCTTGTGCTTGCTATAACTCCTCATCATCATCACTATCACTGTCAGAGTATACATCAATGTAATGGGCCATTCCCATTCTGTCCTTCCTGGCACATCTGTGTCCTACTGCCCATGGCTCCTAACAGTTGAAACACAATTTTTTTTCCCTCAATTCTCTCCTAGTCTCTTCATCTAGTTTGGGCTTGTCAACCCAATATCTCTGAGGTGGTTTGATTTCCTTAGTATTTGGCATAAAAGTGGGTTTGGGTGGAAAACAACTTTTAAGTACTGCATCCTACATGTCCCGATCTCTACCAACTGCATCCTTTAAAGTGGTAGGCTTGTAGTCCTTGACCCATCCTCATAGAGGCTCCATTAGCCCCTAAAAAAAAAACATCACCAAAGGACCCTCTGAAATGTCTGACACCATCATAACAGCCCTATGAAACTCAAATATATAGGCCTCTGGGCTACTTGTCTATTTGATTTGAGCCAACTCTTTCAAGTGAATCTCAGGGTCCTTCCTATCAAATCTCTCGATGACTCTCTGTGTGAAATCCAGGTAGGAGGTAACCCCGACATGTCCCAAGGTGACTAACCCATGGTACCACTACTCATGGTCCTCTCCATCCAGGTGTAAGGTGGCCAACTTAATGGCATCTGTCTATGTCATCTGGTTCACCTAGAATTAAGTGTCAATATTCTGCACCCATGATCTAGCCGAGCATTTAGAGCCCCTATCGAAGTTGGCAATAGTGACTTTACCAATGGTACAGTGCAACTCAAAATTTTGTGTCATGGCCCTCATGGGCCCTCTCGGTCAGTTTTTTCTCTTCATATTGTAGAACTTCATGAAGGACATGGATGAGTGGAAACCATCCCCTAGCCTCATGTACTCCTCTAAATATTCCCTATAGGGCTCATCTTGATCAACCTGCATCAAAGGACCCATGACCTCATTCCCCAAAAATTGAGGCATAGTGGGTCTGGAGGAGTTGGTGTACAAGTGGGGGTGGCTCTGCATGGTATTGTGTGAGTGGATTCCCTATCCATTGTTTGAATCCCCATCACCATTATGGTTTTGTTTCTTTGTGCCCTCCAACAAATTCTTAGCAAATTGTCCCATACGGTCCATCATGACCTTTTGACACTTGGCCAAGTCATTCAAGATATTGAACAAACTGTTGATCCTGATATCATATTATTCCCCCATATTTACTTTTACCTTAGGTGTGATAGATGGTGATGCCTCTCATGTCCCTTCTTCTCTAACCACTTCTTCTTCTCCCTACCCAGGGGGATTTGGGGTTCTTCCCCTACGTCTCTGGTAGGTAATGTTCTGCTCGTCTTCTAGTCTCATAAATATGATTATAAATTCCCCTTAGAGCCTAAAACTACAGAGGAACATGCTCTAATACCACTGTAATGTTCCTTGCCAGAATTTATGCCCATATTCTGACTAGTATAAGGTTTAATGGTTCATTTATTTAGACAAACAATATGTGCGCAACATAAAGTAATGGAATACAAGCAATTGATTCTTGAAATATTCACAACTGAACATTGGAAACACTCCCAGAGTGATTAGTTCCCTTTTTTATTTTATTAAATATCATAGTTACAAAGATAATTATTTAAAGACCAAGCATAGTGAAGGAATAATGAACCTAGTGTATTCTTTTCTGTAGCTTCCCACTTTGTCAATATGAGATGACTCTGGGAATACTCCAACACAGTAGCAACTGTTGTATGATAAATAGATGATCTGTTATATACTCAATCTGATATATATCTTTGTGTATGAAATTTATGCAATAACATCCAAGGAATATTTCCCAAAAAAGACTATAAAGTGCATCAACTCTTAGTACAAAAATATCAGTCATGTAGATGGAAGTTTCAACCCTCAAAAATCATGAACAACAACCTCTAAATACAAATATCTACCTGTAGATAGTATCTTATAGTTTCCACTCCTCAAATTAGCACCAAATTGTCCCAATGTCCAATACTTAGTCCAACCACAAGAGGACGCTGCCAACTCTAAAGGGAATTCACCTAGTATGTATAGAGGCTATAGAAACATGCCAACTCTTAAGGAAATTTTCCCATAGTGTATGAAGCTCCAAAAATAATCAATCACTTCTCCTGCGACCCAAGGCTCCACCCAACACACACAAAAATGACAAAAAAATAGGAAACTTAGCCCCAACTGATAAACTCGACCTCTCTAGCTATGTACTCCCATATTTATCAACAATTTTGTGTCTTGTAGCCTCCCACAATGAAATGGCTCCTCTATCTTCAAACATGCATCCCCCAATAGCTCCAAATGAGTAAGATGAGATCCCACGGAACAATACTCTGTCCACAAGCCAGGATATGCACCCAAATCCTCAAGAATGCACCCAGATTGTAGAAAACTCAACTTTACAAGAGGAATTCGACCTCCCCACTTCACAACTCGGCTACCAATGATGGAATTAGAATCCAGTTGATGAACAATGAGAAAACTGCAATGATCTCTCCCACATACTGACTAGGGTGTATAGTTGCAACACCAAAACTAGTGAATGAACCAAGGTTTCCAAAAACCCCTAGAAAACTCTCCAAGTGCTCTCCAAATATATTTTCTCAATAAGAAAATGCAAGAATGAGGATGCCTCCTCTTTTCCCCTCTTTTATTTCTCCATTGAGTTATTTCCTGCTCACTTTACTTTTTAATTTTATTTTTTAAAGTCACTTTATGCTTGCACACTTTATCATTTTTTTAAGTGACTTTATTTTCCTAAGACCCATTTATCCCTTTTTCCCTTTTCCACTTTATAAATTCATTTCATAGGAAAAAGTTGAGTTTCCTTGGTAACTTTTCCGAATTAGTCTATGGGAACCAATTTAGGCTAGCAGAACCACTCATTTTGCTTCCTAGGCCAATGGGGACATTAGATTCCTTTCCTCATCCATATTTTTCTCTGGGACCTCCTTCATATCCATCTCTCTTGGCACCACCATAGTTACCACCATTTTGTTCCCTTTGTACCCTGAATACATCGTGGGTATTTTCTTGCATCAACTAGAGTGATCAACAATTGTTCACATCGTTTCCTATAGACCTACAAAATTAACAGAATGGAGTATGATACGTCTTTTGATATTCTCCAATGTTCGATATTGGGATAGTACATGGCCCAATTTTCTACAAATTTTACACCATTCTTTCTAAGGCCCAGTTGGAAATGGATTCGATGCACCTGTTTCCACATAATTTCCAAGTACAAGACACTCATCTATGCGATTCCACTCATACCAAAACATGGTACACCATACATGCTCATGCACAAATTTTTCCTTTTCCATATCTTGTAATTGCATCGCTAGGTTGTGCAACCGAGATTGTTCTAATGCCAATCCTGTTGATGTCTCTCCTCCTGGTGTAGCCTCCAAGAACATTGCGATTTCCACCACTTCTTCCTGAGTATTCACCTTATTCTAGGTGAGTGGAACTCATATATGTGGAAGTAGCCTCACAATGAACCATTATCTATGCTACACATCTTGTACTGGAACATCAACCTATCCAACAAAATAATGAACTATTGGTCATAATCCCACATGGTTTGTGTTTTTTTTTTCTTAATCACCTTGATATTTGTAATACATTGAAACTTTGACTCAGGTTTCTAGAATTCCATAAGAATATCTCTCTTGATTTCTGTTAGGGACCTTTCCTTTCCCACTAGTGCAGTAGCCTTGTACTTCATATACCATGTTAGAGATATGTACCTAAATGTGGTCTCTAGCTACATAATATTTGATTCCTCATCCATGATCCTCTTCACATACTATATCACCTCACATGTGAATCAATGTTTCTCTGCGTCATCTCTACATGTTCCATAGAACATGGGTATCCTTAAGGTACTATCCCAATTTTCTATCCTCAACCTTGAACTCTATCCTCTGATCTAATTGTTGGGTATCTAGGATCTTTATACTGATACTCTTCCTGGCGATGTAGCACTTAATTCATATTCTTCTTCACTCGTCGCTTTTCTTATTTCTCCTCCTACTCTTTCTTCTACTCCAATCATCTCGATGTCTATTGTTCTTTCTTATTTTCTACAATTGCACAAGGGGGGTGGTTCAAAGTGGGGGTAAATCCATATTCTTCTAACATTTCTTTTGACAAAACCCATATATTTTCCTATCTACAGTCAGGAAATACCATCCACTATTGCTAAATCTTCTCCCCCACCACTAGGGGATATTCCATATTCCTCTCCTACTTCTAATCTTTTACTATACACCTCATATTCCTCTGAATTTGTGACACTCCACAACAACAAAGGGTTTCTGACTTCATCTTCTAGGCCCCTACTATTACCACTAGTGGTATCTCCACTAGATGCCCTACTCTCAATGGCATCCCTCTCCATGGGCCTATCCTCATATATGCTCATCTCAACCACAAATAACTCTTCTTCACTTCCTCTTAGTGTAGTATCCTTCCTCTTCACTCTGGGCCTAGCCCCTTGTCGCACACCCCTTGCTAACTTACTTCCACTTATTTTTTTCCCTCTCCTCCTTGACTCAATTCTCCTTTCATACCTTTCATATCTCTCCTATAATATTATAGGTCCATCCTATTCCTCACCTCATTTAAAAAAAATCTGGATCCTCCTAAATTGATCCATCTCTTCTCTCACTTTTTCCCGTGTATTTTCATCCCCCCCTTAGTGTGAGGTGTTTCTAGTCAGACATCCTATCAGGATCCATGCGCATCAACCCCTTCTTGATGAAAAACATTTTTATGCAGAGTGGTATTTCATATTTACTCTAATAGCCTTATTCTAGGAGCTTCTACAAAATTTATTTCAACCTCGCTGAAAGAATACATGTACTCAACAAAAATTTCAGTTATACATCCTTCCTTCACCCGAGAAAATAAAAAATCTATGGCTCAAGTCAAATTATTATCCAATTCATTTAGCCTATCAATCATGACTTGATCCCATACGAATGATTTTTGTGGCCTCAAATCAATATTAGTAGCAGTATTCCTCTTCAACCATTCATTAGATAGGGGAATTCGATAAAGAAAAGTTCATGCATATTAGAGTAGACATACTTGTCCTTCCATCGCTTCACATTAGTATTCATACCTTGAGTTTTTGACCGAGAAAACTCATCTTCTTTTGTGGTCAACTAATATTGAATTTATTCTAGATATGGGTACCACCTCATTATTGGCCTTAATCACTCAATAAAAAACCTTCAGGTCTAGGAAACATAAGCATTTTTTGGCTCATTCACACGTGCACCCATCATTCTTAATGTTGTGGGATTGAAGACCTAGGTTTTGTCCACATTTGACCAACAAAAAATCCAAGGCATTGACATATCAATCCTCGGTCAAAGACTGAATAAGGTCTCACCCGATATTCCATGAGGATCATAGAGACCATCTAGTGTTGTGTTGATGATGATGAATGACTGATTGCACACAAATCCATCTAGGTTGGCATTCAGATGATCCATTGAAAACTTCTTAACAACTAACAATGTATAAAAAGAATAATCACATTCAATTGAAAAACGAGTAACACATCATACGACCAAAATCATTACATAATTAATATCCTTATTCAACCATCACAAAAATAAATTAAGAAACTCATCGATTGAAAACAATAAAGACTTTCTCTCTTTATACGTTTTCCCGGTATTACATTACATAGTTTTATGTGCATTCTTCAGACTATGCAAATACGATAGAATATGAATTATAAATAGGTACATTACATACATAATGTTAGTGAGAGCTCAAAGACTTGGACTAACAACAACAGAAATACCTATAACCATCAACTAGCAACAATTGAATAACTAGATAACTCTCCTTCTATTATCATTGCCCTCTTTTGTTTGCATCTCAGCTCTGGCACTCTTTCACTTTTAGTTTTTCTCCACTCGCTCCTCTGACTACCAGTCACACATGCTTATATCACCTACATGCATTCCATGTAGCCTCTTTGGAATTGTGGCAATCACAACTACCTTTCCATCTCATCTTCTTACTACTACATGTTCCCTCGTGCTGCCTATAGTAATCATTCAAGGAGATTTCCAAAAAATCATTTTCTTGATTCTAATGTGCATGCAGTGTCCTCCTTATTTTTGCTGCACATAAAAAAACTCATACCAATGTGCATTAGCAATACTTTAACTTGTGTGCATTAACAAAAGATAATCTGACATGCACGCCTCCTTTCACCCTTTGCGCATTTGCTTGAGTGTGCACAAAACTTGAATACGCATGCACAACTTTGTTTGTGTGCACGCATGATATTAGCCCAAAAATTTGGGTGCCAACAATAGGTTTATTTTCAAGCATTGTATGTACACATACATACCTCATCTTTCTTACATATATTATATTTCTAGCTAGATCAATAATTTGAAAAACCTCGAGGAGTGTTCTAATCCTTCCATCCTTGAGCCATAACTTAAATTTTCCTTGTTTTGTGATTTTTGTTGTCGATTCATCTCCTATGAAAACGTCACCTACATTATACTTTTCATATTCACGAAATTACTCTCTCTGGGTAATTATATGAAAATAAGGATTTGAATAGATCAACCATACATCATGATATGCATGTGTTCTTGTTGGTAGCCAATTCAATTTTTTCCATCGTCTCATATGCTGCCTACACCAATGTTTTACAAACATCAATTTTTCATCGCAAATTTTCAAATAAACGACACTTTTATTTTTGCGACGTTTGCACACTTATCTTCTTGCGTTTTCACAACTGTAAGCGTGAAAACATTGGTCTTTCAAACTCGCTTTGAAATCGTTATTTGAACTATCGTTATCCTTGAGGTTATGCCTATTGCACTCACTTTACACTTATCATTACCTAGCTGGCAAAACTTCCGATCTGTACCCATTATTCATGCTTCGATTGATTGTGTGACTTGATTTCATCAAGTTTGTAATACATTGGCATTTGGATTTGTAATTTATTTACTTAACCTTTTGTTTCATAAGATACATGGGTGTTAACTCTTTTATATATATCTTTTATACTATGCCTATGTTCTTGTTTTCATGACTATTGGCACTTAGATCATATGAAAACACATTGACACCTTGGTTAAAACTATTGATGCGAGCTAATACATTGGCGCATGGTTAAATGTGTGGGAATGGTTTCATATTGAATGTTAAATGATTAAAACTATGGCATAACACTTACCATTTGATTAATTGATCGGTCAAGTCATATGACTGTTGAGTTATGCGATTATGGTTTGAACAACTATGTAAGTCGTCGGTCGTACCATTCGCCATAACTATCGTGCATGGCAGTGAATAACTCCACCACCTTCGCACACTGGCATTTATTCCTATCCCTTATCCTCATTCACTGCTGTTAGCTCGGGAAGCCTCCGCACACTCTGTTCCTGTGTGTGTTTCAACCCAAACCCTTGGCTTACCATGTGCTCGGCTCCATGGCACCAGTTGTGCAGATCGAGACAAACGACCACCAAGCATTGCTAATGTTTGATAATGCCCGCAGAGATTTGGAGGAAAACTCATGGCTCACCTTCATACAGAAATTTGAGGGTTTTAACTTAGATGTGGCATGACAATTCGCCATGACTTTCGATGGTTATAGAGCCAAGGTCGGAGATATTCAATTGGAAGTTGACGAGAAGTTTATCAGTGCTGCTACCAGGTTACCTTCCATAGGACAGCGTTGGTTCAAAAATTGTAAGGTCGAAGAGGTCCCATGGACGCTGTTGTTCATTTCACGCAAAGTCACCTCTTGTGACAGAGGTATGCCCATCTCTGCACTTAAACCCCGATGGCACAATACCCTAATGGTAATCAAGGAGTCCGTGACCTGCGAAGGTCGATACGAGCTTGTGTTTCTCTACCACCTGCGTTTGCTTATGACTTTCATGGGATATTCATTGAATATGCCCTTCTACTTTCATCGTAGCCTATTTATGATGGAAAAAGGATTTAAGAGGTAGCAGGCTGACAGTAGCCTGTTCCACTATGGTCTCATTAAACTCATCGTTTTTTATCATTTGATTTTGCATGGTTATAGTTGGAGAGAGTTCATCGCTCGTAATGGTTTTGAGGAAACAGACCCTATATAGGTCGACAAACCTATGGTAAATGAAACCATTGTTTAGCCACCTGTGCCCTTTCATGACTTGTTTCCATCCCCTAAGCCCTCAATCAACCCTGATGTTGAGTTACCAGACATAGCAGTCGAGAAGGCCGAGGCTATAAAGAAACTTACGAGCAAGAAAGCTAAGCCAAACCCTACAGCTAATGCTAAGGGAAAAAAGAATGCATGGCTTATCTCGAGGATGGCCAGGAACAAACCAAAACCCCCTGCTGAGTCAAAGCCTATTGTTCTAAGTGAGGATTTCGATTCGGATGTGGAACGTTTCTTGGTCAGCGAGTATCCTTACTCACAGGGTTTGTGCCCCAAACCACCTTATGATTTCGTGACTAACCTCCCCCCCTGCCTAAAGAATGACCCTAGCTATCCTGGTATTAAATTGCCTATCGAAACCGTCAGTCATGTCTCCAAACCCCCACTTGTGTTTTCGAAACCCAAACAGTCGCCCTGTGACCAATGTGGCTTATGGTTGGAACGATATTACATCGACGCTCCAATACTACAATCGAAAATCCAATCACTGGAAGATCGAATTGCAGTATTGACCAGTCAAAAAGAGCAGCCCCAAACGACCGATTCGAAGCAAAAGACAACAAGCTCCATCCTTTTCAAGAATGTTGAATTAGCCACTGCAGTTGTCAACTCTAAGTTGTCATAATCAAAGCTGTCTTCTCACAAAAAAGGTATGATTTTAATATCGTTTAGCTCTGTGAATGATTATGATTAATATAGTGATTGGAATTTGCTCTTGAATAGCTCTGTTTATATTTTGAAGTGACTGTATATTTTTCTTTGAGTAAATGGAATTTCGTTTTTCCGATCATTCCTAGTTTAGCCTCTCTTAGATTTTCATCGATTTGATTGATCTTCGTGTGGATTTGATTTGCTTGATTGAGTTAAAAGGGATGGTTTGCTGTCAATTGAATTTGTTTGTATCTATTCTAGACAGGAAATGTTTCTCATACTCAATTTAGAATACGATCACACTTCGATTAGATTTCGTTATGATTCATACGCTATGATTGGCAATAATTTTGATGAGGTTAATTGTTACGATTTGCTGTGTCATATGGCCTTCAAAGAACAGGAATACAATTCGGATCGTTTTCAATTTGACTTTGTTTCTTCGGAAACATTGCTTTTATTTGAGCCTATACAAACATGCCCAAATTATGGAATGGATTTGATTCATAACAATTATGCTAAGCCCCAGCCAGTTAATTCGCATTGATTGGAGTACTGTTAGCTCGACCATGTTATGAGTTGGATTCGTATTGCAATGGATGCTCCGTTTGATTTTGATTTGTAGAACGAGATTGGTTACATCCATATTCACGATTTATATATATGTTAAACTTAGTTATGATTCGTTTGAAGTTAACAATTTCGTTCAATACCAACCGAGTTTATTTGCCCAATTTGCAATAACCAATTATGAATTTTGTTGATTCTATTATGATTTTGATCAAAGTCAATCGATCTGGTTATGATTTTATTTGAGTTGATTCTTGCACCTTCTTGAATTAATCCACTTGTGAAATGAATCGTTTACTATGTCATGACAGCTATAATGATTTTGTTTCAATCTGATCGTATCTCCTGTTGTTGAAAAAACACAACGTTTGCCTGCAATTTGTTTTGATTATTAGTTTCAAATTGGATCTGAAATGATTTCAAAATTGTTTGATTTTGACTCTGTTTACCCGACTCTTGGTAATAAACAAAACAGAGCATGCCCATCTCTCTATTCGGTTATTGGATTTTGATTCTATTTGATTTCGAATGATATAACATTTTCAAATTAAATGATTCTTTTTCAAATGGTTGTTGGATGTTAATTCAATTTGATTTTATTAAAAGATTTTCAATTAATTTTAATTCTGATTCTGTATCTTATTTAGACTAGCTACAGAATCAGAGGATTCTATAGGTAGTCTATACAATTAAATTTTTATTATTTTATTAATAAAATATCCTTCTAACTTGTTTATTTTTGGTCCTTTTCAGGCAAATTCGAATTGCATGGGATTTGATGGATAGTTTAGAGGATATTTGGATGTTTTACTTTTAGTTTAGTTTCCTAGTTTAGTTGAACTTGGGAATATCTTCCCAGATTATGTGAACAATCTAATAACTTCCACAGGGAGGTTTTACCCTGTGGAAAAACTTATAAATACTTATTATTTTTTTTGTAATAATCATCCTCATTCGTGGGAGAACAAGGATATGGAATTTTAATACAAACTGAGACAGAAGTTGATGTTTTTCTACAGCTTTAGCTTTTCATAATATCAATTGTTTGTTTTATGTTTATGTTTTCAGTTTGCATCTGATTAATGACTACTTTAGCTACCTTAGTCTTTTGAAAATGATATGAATTAATTAATATGATCCATGTCTAATTTCTTCCATTATTTAAAAATATAGCAATTACTTGATTCAGTTTGAGTGACAGATTTCTCTTCTTCATCAATTGGATTATTCTGTATGAGTCTTTGCATAACAGATTTGCCTAATTGTGGAGATTTATAAATTATATAATTGTTATGATTTTTATGTCTTGTTTGTCCTGTAAACCAACTCAAAGAGCATTGCAGCGTATCGTTTACGAGAAGCTTCTGGATTATTCGGTGCGGGTTTCCTCCCTCCGATCTGCTTGGACAGTCATCATACACAAGACAAATCTGGAGCGTTTCTAGGTCAGTTTGTTGAGTATTCGTTTAGTGTATTTGTTAGTATTTTAGTTAGATATATGTGTAGTTAGTATATTAGATTGTTTAGTTTTAGTAAATTTTATCTCTTGTTCAGAAAATTATAAAATCATTAAAAAAAAATATGTCTTGCTATCATAGGACAGAATATCAATAAGTTTTTCACATTTTATTTAAATTTGTAAATTGTAGATTACTGTACATTTTGTGAATAAGTTATATTTTTGATAGTAGTTAGATAGTTTATTAGTTAGTTTTAGTTAGTTTTAGTTTAGTTTGTTTTAATAGTTAGTTCTTAGTTAGATTAGTTTATTAGTTAGTTTTAGTTAGTTTTAGTTTAGTTAGCTTTATTT
>JASDQU011027443.1:23922-42313 GCA_032191745.1 Picea mariana | reverse complement strand
CCACTTCCTCCACACATCCCACCACCTTGCGCACTATGTGAGAAAGAGGGCCACCAAACCAACAACTGTCCATCACTACCTGAATTACAGAATTTGATCCCCCTCAATCAAACTCCCATAACACCCGCCACTACTGCTAGTCCCACCACCATCACCCACCCTTCCAATAGTAAAGGGTTGAGGACCAATATGCTTGTGCTATATGTTCAGAGTATGGACATTACACTCATCATTACCCAGCACTACCACGCTTTCGACAGACATTAGCGGCTGTGCGCCAGAACTTCCAGAACAACCCACGCCCGGCTACATCCTCTTCAAATATCACTGACATTTGCTATGTCACCACTTCAGTCAATGAACGTATTAGGTGCCCTTGCTCTCTCTGTGATTCATTAGCTCATTTTACATACCAGTGTCCTATTATCCTTGAATACAGGCAACGTCAAGTGGCCCTACTTCACCAACCCGCAGAGGCAATAATTGACATTACCTCGTCACTAGAGGATCTTCATGTCATTTCTCCCGAGCCTGAGGCACTCCCAACGCCTCCATGGTTCTTCAATGATGTCTTTGAGGATTTACCCCACAACCCCCCCAACTCTCTTGCTCATTCCCCTACGGATACTCTCCACCCAACCACCACGGGTACCCCTCAGTACTTCGATATATGGTTTATGACGAGTGAATCCTCCCCATCTCCTAGCATTGTTCTCCCTGCTTCTTCTTCAGGGGGCAACCACACTGTCACCGAGATCACTCCTCACAGCCCCTTGTATTCCCGACGTTTCCAATGCGATGAGGAAATACTTGAAGAGCTAAACCACCTAGACTCTCCTTGGGATGCGCTACATCACCGCGCACTCTTCTCTCCATAGGAATCCCTCATGCCTCCCAACCAAAACCCCATTTACGCGGTCGAAACAAAAGATTTTATCCCATCCAGGCCTATAGATTAGTTCAACAATCCCATTCCTGCCCCTGATGCGTTTGAAGAAGGAAACATGGCCAACATTTCCCCCACCATCAAAATCGACATTTCCATTAAAAATGGCATCGTCAAAGAAAACATCATTGGAGCTGCTTGCACTCCTCAGGAAATCACCACATATAAATCCCTCTTCCAGGAATATAGGGATATTTTCACCTGGTCATACACAGAAATGCCTAGCCTCGATCCCTCTATTGTCGAGCATCGCATCGACACCTGACCTGACATCACACCAGTTCGCCAGAAACAGCGACCGCTACACCCATCCAAAGCCACGGCTATCAAAGCCGAAATTGACAAATTACGTACAGCTGGGTTTATTTACCCCATGACTTATACTTCATGGGTTTCCAACCCTGTACCCATCGACAAAAAACAGGGCACTATCTGCGTTTGCACCGAATTTCGCAATCTCAATAATGCATGTCCAAAAGACAACTTTTCAATGCCTTTCATCGATCAAATTATCGACGACTGTGATGGCCACGAGGCTCTCTCCTTTATGGATGGATTCTCTGGGTATAACCAAATTCAAATCCACCCAGTCGATCAGTATAAAACCGCATTAATTACCCCATGGGGTACTTTTGCATATCATGTCATGCCTTTCGTCTTAAAAAATGTCGACGCCACTTTCCAACGGGCAATGACATACATCTTTCACGATTTGGCTGAAATCATCCTCGCCTACTTGGATGACCTCACAGCTCAATCCAAGAAATGCACCCAGCATCTCGATGATTTACGAATCATCTTTCAACGGTGTCGTCAGTACAACATCCACTTAAATCCTCTCAAGTGTGTGTTCTGCATCACCGTCAGGCGCCTCCTCGATTTTATTGTTTCCCAAAGCGGTATTACCGTGGACCCCCTCAAAGTACAAGCTATCACCGAAATTCCACCTCCCTAGAATTTACGACAACTTCAGAGTCTACAGGGCAAAGCTAACTTTCTTAGACGCTTTGTTCCTGATTACGCCATACGCGCACACGATTTCCTCCGCTTACTACGTCATGACATCCCTTTTCACTGGGACGACTATGCCCAACAGTCATTTGACGATCTTAAAATAGCGCTTTCAAATGCACCTTTAATTAGTGCACCTGACTATAATCATGACTACATCCTCTACGTATCAGCATCAGTTGTATTAGTAGTCGACGTCCTCGTCCAGCTCGGAGATGACAATCATGAAAACGTCATTTACTACGTTAGTAAGAACCTCTCAGGACCACCCTTGAAGTATAAACACAAAGAGAAACTTGCTCTTGCAGTTGTCCTTGCAGTCCATAAACTGCGCTATTACATTCTGCTTCGCACCACAAAGGTCGTCACAAATTCCAACCCTATGCAGTACTTGCTCAGCCGTTGACAATTTAATGGAAAATTCACTAGATGGATCGTTATCCTTCAAGAGTATGACCTCGAGTTCTCAACACCTAAGAGTAATAAGGCCTCATTCTCACCGAACTTGTCACGGCCCTCCCCTCTGACACCACCAGTTCCATCGTCAATACCGACTTTCCCAACGAACATCTCTTTTATATCACTTCAGATGATCCTTGGTATGGTGACCTTCTCGTCTACCTACGAACTCAAAAGTTTGGTAACCACCTTTCACGAGATGATCGACGACGTATTCGCCATCAGGCCCCCCGCTATCTCCTCATCGGAGACATCCTATACCGACGGGGTGATGACACCATTCTTTGTCATTGCTTGACTATTGACAAGGCTGACAGAGTCTTAAATGACTGCCACAGCGGCGCATGTGGGGGACATCTTTCAGATATATCCACTGCCCAAAAGATTATCCGAGCCAGGTACTTTTGGCTGGCCTTATTTCATGATTGCATTCATGCCATGAAACGATGTGAGCAATGTCATCTCTATGCCAACAAAGCACGAGCTCCCCCAGCTCTTCTTCACCCTGTCATTATGGCCGGCCCTTTTTGTAAATGGGGCATCGAATTTATGAATTGTAATCCCCCCTCCAGCAATGGTCACAAATACATTGTTGTCGTCGTTGATTACTTCACCAAATGGGCCGAAGCTATGCCCACTTTCAACAACACCGCTGACACTGCAATGCACTTTTTCTTTAACCACGTCATATCCCATTTTGGAGTACCACTCCAACTCATTTCCGACCATGGGAAACACTTCGAGAATGAGATCTTTGTCGAACTCTCATCTCGGTTAGGCTTCTCTCACGAGTTTGCCTCACCATATTACCCTCAGTCAAACGGACAGGTTGAGGCAGTTAACAAATTCCTCAAGACCATGTTACAACGTAGGGTTAATAAACAGAAAACCAATTGGCATAATATGTTATTTTCCATGCTATGGGCTTATCGAATGGCAGTGAAAACCGCTAATGGTTTCACACCATTCCATTTAGTCCATGGGGTCGAGGCAACTCTTCCCATCGAGTGAAAAATTCCTACCTTACGCACTGCAATTGAGCTATTACCTGACACTGCTCCAATAGAGCAGCGCTTATTGAACTTGGATTCTCTGGATGAAGATCGTCGATCTTCCTTACAGAACAATGAGGCACCTAAAAAATGATTCAAGGCTACCTTTGATCGCCATGTCAACCTTCGATCATTCTGTGAAGGCGACCTCATCTTGGCTTATGATATCGCTCATGATACCTTTGGCCATGGAAAATTTGAAAAACTTTGGCATGGCCCTTACATTATCCAACATTGCCTCACCAAAGGCACATACATTTTGGCCTCCCCTGAAGGCCTCTCCCTCAAGGAACCCATCAACGGGTTGTATCTCAAGAAATTTTATGCTTAAAAGTAGTCATTCTACTTTAGGTTATTTCTTTTCTAGTGTTTTTAATCTTTTTCTCCTCCCCTCTTGTCTAAACTATCCTTTTTGCTATTGACAGATGCTTCCTCCACCAGCCTACCACATTCGTTATGCCGACGGCGCCAGCCGTTGGACGCAAAATCTCGCTTCGGCTGCTTGGGCTCTCTACACCCCCTCACATGAAATGCTACACTCAAGCGGCATATGTTTGGGGCCAGCAACCAAAAACCAAGCCAAATACACTGCGGTCATTGGCCTCATGGCCGATGCCCAGCGTCATCATATTTGTCACCTTAGCATCTTCCTCGACTCTCAACTAGTCATTCTCCAGCTCAACAATGTTTACCGTGTACGCGATCCATGCCTCTTTCGCAAATTCCTACAGGTTAGGCTTTTATCTCAACATTTTGATTCCATTACATTTACACATATTCCAAGACAATTGAATCAAACAACAGATCAAATAGCTAACATGGTGTTAGATTGGCATATATCACATCAAGCTACACATACATAAACATCTCACAAATCCTGTCACAGCATATATATAGAATAGACATCATCAAAAACATCAGCAAAAAACATGTAGACAACATCAGGATCTCAAAATGTGTATACTCATGTATATATAAAGGCCCATCAGGCCATCCGAATGTTTACATAAAAAAATACATGTATCCGCAGGACACTGCAGCACCTCGATACAAAACATGGGCTCACCAGCCTATATACAACAAAAACAAAGACGTACATCATACACCACTCAGGGTGCCTCTATCGCACCACCACCTGCTCCTCCCTCAGGAGGAGGTAGTGGCCCACCACCACCTGCCCCAGGTGGTGGTGGACCACCCACAGGACCCTCCTGCCCCGGCGGCAGGCGTCCACTCGTCATTGTCGCAAGCACTGCTGCTCGCCGCACTATGGCCCGTCATGGTGGCGGAACCCCCACACACTGCTCCAAAAATATCTCATCCTGGATACATGTCCACATGCCCTCAGGCACATCCTACAACATTGTCTCCAGACGACAGCGTATGTCATCAAAATCCACTCCGGCCACCGCCGGAGTAGTGTGTGATGGCCCCACACCAGGGTCATCGAACCGGCGCCTCCTCGTTGCCCTCTCAGGCTCTGTTGGTCACCCCGCGGCATCCTCCCACCAACGTCTCTCTCCATGCGGTAGTCTCTCTGGCTCTCGACGAACCAACGCTCTCTGCATCTCCACCTCGCGCCCGCGAGGTGCCACATCTTCACATGCAAAAAACAACAACAAAAGATAGTATCAGCATCTATATCATATACATATGGACTGCTATCTCACAAAAAAATATACATCAAAACATGCACACCAATACTAAACATACCTCGATGGTCAAAAGCCTCTCTTGGAAGTAGTACCATGTCCGGGTCCCCCCGGAAGTCCACCCTAGCATAGGGGTACCGAAGTATAACCTGCAGCATCTTCCGCCATATCCCTGTTGCCTCCGCTAAAAAGAAGTGGCCACCTTCACCACCACCGTGATGAAGCAAAATGGTCGACCACTGCCTCAATCGCGGCTCTCGCACCCCCGGCATCTCCAGTAAAACCCTCGGGCGCAACATTGGCACCCTCTCTAAGAACCATGCCACTAGGATCGACCCAAATGCAAACTCTCCTGCACCTGTGGACTGACAGCGATCCAACTGCGCTACCATCCGTGCATGCAACGTCAATCCCCATGCGAACTGCTCGTCGGCCACCACTCTCTCCAGCACCAACAACTGGCCACCACTAATCCACTGGGTCGCAAGTGACCCATATATATGAACAATCATCGCCGCTATACAGTGATGTGCTAGGGAGTCTATAGCACTGATGCTCACCATAGTCCCAGACATAAAGTCCCGACCTGAGCAGTATCGCTGGCCAATCGTGACAAGGGTTGTATCCCTAGGCAGCACCGGCTCTGCCGGTAGGGGTGTTCCCCGAAAGGGGAGCCCAGTCAAGAAATAAATATCCTCCACCGCAGTGAAGGGGATCTGCTCTTCTCGTACGAGGAAGCAGTGCAGCTCCGTACTCCACATCTGGATCAGGAACTGCAATAAATACTCTTGTGCCCGTATCAACGGGCACTCAAAGAAATTTAGCAACCCACAGGTTTCCAAAGTAGCATGCACGTCGGGCCCCTCAATGGCCACTGCGTCTCCTAACTAGGCCCAGTCTCTCTCTTGCCGCTGCACTGGCATCGTCACCACGATCAACCTGCAGACAACACAGACCCTACGTCAGCTCATGCAACCATCAATATCATAAAAAAAAACTCATTGTTTACCCTTCAACCTTGCCTCTTAGGCGCGGTTTTTTTTTTCCCACAGGCGCGCACACATGCACGCCTGTTCACTACATAGGCGTGCATATAGGCGTGCCTGTACGTCGCATAGGTGTGCATCAGTGCACACCTATTTGCCTCACAGGCACGTTGTTAAGCGCGCATGTTCACCCTACAGACGCGCACAGGTGCGCGCCTATTGCACCCACAAGCGCGCACTAGTGGGCGCCTATTCAACTCACAGGCGCGCCCTTTGGGTGCACCTTAAATTCTCCCTACTGCGCACCCATGCGTGTATATTCAGTGTACAGGCACGTACGTATGCGCACCTTTCACCGAATCGCCCACGCATGTGGGGCCCAAACCCCCTAAAACCCTCTGTACGGCCCTCCGTACAGCCCCTGCCCAAAAATTGAAAACCTATTTCTATGCAGGATGATCAGACCACTAACCTGATACTCGCAAATTGTCAATCGGATGCCTTGTCCTCCCCAAATCTCCAAATCTCCTCTGAAACTACTCGTCCACTCACTATTGCAGCAGGTACAAATGAGGTGGCAATGTGGTCCCTATAGCTATATATAGGCCTTTTGCCAAACTTCCACTCACCATTCCGAGAGCCCAAGGTGTCCATTTTTCAAACCGTCTTCAGCCATGAGATCAGCATCCTGTCACCTACATCACAGCAGTCCCTGGGTCGCTTTTCCTCCTGAGCCCCCGGGGCACCTTTTTTTTTCAAATCATGGTCAGGTACGCCCATGCATAGTCACATTTATCAAATACATGCTCATATCTTTGGTTCTCTTCAGATATTGTTCACTTTGGGTATTTGGTTGTCATGTGTGCAGGCACTTGATCATCATTCATCAACACCACCCCTTCAGGTATATACTCAGCACTGGCATGTAGTCTTTCCCACTATATCACATTTACATTTCCAATCACACCCTCTGATATTGGCCTCTAGGATCCCCATTCCCGGCTCTGCAGTACCCACGCCTCCATTTGCACCTTCGGTACTGTTACCTGGTAGCATTCTCACCCACATGAGTTGTCCCATTCATAGCACCTTTTGGCACTTTTAACACTCATGTTGTTCTTCATTACCCTTTAGGGATGGGAGTCCCGATAGTCTTTCATCATGTCGTGAATTAACCACATACTTCTTCTCCTCATTTTGCTAGCTTTCCCACATGGACTCCCAGATTATCTCTTCATGGTTCTATTTTTTTACCTGCATTTCTGCAGTATCATGAACCCTTCATTTCCCCCACACTCAGTTTGCCCATCTGCGAACCTATCTTCATTTCACCTACCTCATACAGAAACTCTCCAATGGGGCCCCCACCCTTCGTCATTCTTCCAAACACATTACACCCTCCTTGGGCCACCCATCTCACACTGGGGCACCCGTTTCTGTATTTGTACATTTCTACCCAATTATTCGTTATTTATTGTACAAACGCCTTTATTTCCAGTCATTACATTTTCTTTTTTCGTCACCATTGGCGACTTGCTTCCTTTTGGCCACACACAACCCATGTCACCCTTGGTTGGAGCATTACTTATCATCTACCCTTGTTGGCATCATCCATATCTTCAGAGTACTTCACAGGTCACTTACCTCTACCCTCTGAATTTGTTCACCTTGTCCCACCTCTGGTACAACTTATCACCAAGTCTTGTCGTCCCCCTAACACTTGACCTTGTTACAAGGTTGCGGCCACTCTTTATCTCATACATCCTCCAACCCAGGGCATTCTTGAGTCTTCCCACTTCTTGACTTCGTCCATGTACCTCTGCCACTTCCTCACCTCAGTAGATTCCATGAAGCCCTTTACTTCTGGGAGTCGCGTTCCCCTTTTGTCGACATCAGCACAATTTTCTGGAAGGGCGACAGTATCTTGATTCTTATTCTCCATTCAATGAGAGATCTCGGATGGCACAGGGTGAAACACCATTGCTCCCTTTTGTCGTTGGCCCCCATAACATTCGACGCCAACACTTTCTCATGTTATGGTGGGTCTTACTTTGTGACTATTGCAGTTATTTCTTTCATTTGCTGAAGACCTCTAAACTTGGCTGGGCTATGAATGCCCACATAATTGCTGCTACTTATTACCGCGATCACTGCCTATGGTTCTGAGTTTTTTCACTTACAAAATGGTCTTTTTCCTTTATCACAACCACCCCCGAGGGTGCTGCAGTTGTCTACACCAACGCTTCTGTCACCTTTTTCCAGAGTTACATCACACAAGCATGGGGCATGCCCGCATCGTTTGTACACATTTGTATATTTTTATGCACCTTATGGAAGGCTGGGTCCTACCGGTTCCTTTCTCCTCCAAAGGATTGCTCTGAATGATCCCACTATTGCTCTATCTTACAACAACATTCTCAGTAGAAGAAACATTGATGGATTTCAGCTATACCTATGCTCCTAACCTCATCCATCAAGGGGCATTTGTTATCACTGAAATTTCATCCACACGTGGAGACAAGAACTCAGCATTGTCAAACAACAATGAAGTCATTCATGGCCCTGAATTAATCTTACAGCATTCAAAAGAGGTCAAAAACTATACAAAGTAGTGAAAAATTGAAGAGCGCTTTACAGAAGTTGGGCGCGCACGCACATGCATGGAACAGAAACATATCATGCACGCATACACGCATGATGTGCGGCTGTTAGCACAAAAATCCATGCACATGCTAAACGGAGCATTTATTGAAGTGGTCGGCCTCCCAACCACTTATGGATCAGCTCCCAAGCCGATTTGACCCTCAAATCTGAGCTGAATCCGCATGGTAGGCTGGTCAAAGACCTAATAATCCCTAAATGACCTCTTTTCACACTACAAGGCAGTTACACAAAATCCCAAAGCAATGCTATAAAAATCCATGAATGCACCTCATTTTCTCAAGGAATTTCATGTAATGTTATGCTGCCTATATTGTTTTAAGGACTCCATCCTTGACAAGAGCACATTGGCACCATTTCATTGAGCAATCCACCTCTCCATTGAGTGGATTTTCAAGGAGTTCTTTCACCACCATTTTCATTTTTCTTGTTGTAAGGAGAGAAAGCTTGTGAGGGTCCAAGAGCCTTCCCTTGGAGGAAGAAGGGACTCATAGTCCCCTTTCTTCTTGGTGCTTTGATTTCATCAATAGATCAGCCTAAAAACATTGGTGACATGGGTCTTTTTGTTTTTGTTATCTCTATGTCCCTATGCTTGTTATTTTAGTTTGTATTAGTTTAATTCTTGCTTATAGTTTTTCTTTTATTTCTCTAACTCTTTCCTCTACAGCTGTCATGATTAGCAGGACCCAACTGAGCATGTAAGCACCTCTTATTTTCTCACTAAGGTGACGAAAAAGGTGCAACAGGTATAGATGCAAAGAACTTGATAGAAGCTACACACAAACATCCAACAAATATTATGACATGTTTCAAACCCAAGGCAGGCATACCTATGCTTGGGTGATAAAGACTTGCAAGATATGGCCTCCATAAAATACACTGCAGATCCATAATTATATTGATAAAAGGTATAGCCACCAAGGATATAGTATGGATCTATACTCCTATGACCTGAACTGATCATAGCCACGAAGAATACACAGTGGATCTATGAGATGACAAGACATAGCCACGACCAATACAAAGTGGATCTATGTAACAGTATATGTGTCATTGTTCAAACAAAACTCCTTCGCAACCTAGGAAAAGTACATATAAGAGTGATGACTCAACCCAGGGTCTTCTTACCAATCCCGATTTAGTACAAATCTAACCATGTGGATAGATGTCCTAATGTCTAACATGGCAGGAACCACTTGATTATCGGTCAATGAGGTGAACCATTAACAAGCACGAGGGAGATCACCATTGATGTCAATGATTCCCAAGGTACTTAGTACATTCCAACAAATGTGAATAGATGAGATGAATTCGAACATCCATGGAATCATCCGGTCAAAGGTCAATGAAGTTAACCCACTGTCAGACACGAGAAGGCCTACCATTAAGGCATGCAGGTCCCAAGGTACTAACTGGTTTCTAGGTCTAATCCCTGCATAATGTGTTGAGGTCGACAGGGATAGACTTGTCGCAGGAGGGCCTTGATGTATCCCCCATCAAACGTCACAAAAATGACACAGAGATGTAATTGGTGGATCAAAAGAACATGGATTGACATGGGTATTGAAACAAAATATTTGTGATGGTTGACTCTTGAGGCAGATACTTCCCTTGAACACTGAGGAACGACAACAGAAACATGACATGGACCAAAATTTGATGATGTAGTGGACACTGTGACTCACGTCAGGTGACCCAAAGGAGTAAAAGAAACTCAAAGGATTGGCTCAGTGCAGAGGTTCAATGGATTAAAATGCATGCAAAGACAAAGTGCCATGCTCAAGGGTGACCATAAGAGTTACTTGGTAATGTTCTCAAAAACTGCTTGGATTGCTTCTTTCAGTTTTTCCCCCATCCAGATAGATGAGTACCTCTTTTTAATTTAATGATCTTGAGGAGGGTAACACATGCTCGATATAACTCACCTTCAGTAAGTCCCTCTTCCTTTTTAATGAACTAGAAGAAGTAAGAGTTCGGTCTCGTATGAGCCCTTCAATGTATGATCGTTTAATGAGTCCAAAGAAGGTAAAATCGGTGGTTTTTCATATGTAGAGAGTCTGAAAACAACTTAAAGACGAATCCAATGTTGTCCTTTTTCATAATGTTAGTCTCACAAGGCCGAAAAAGAGATAAATTATCACTCGAAAGATGCCCTTTCAAACCTTTTAATGAGTGGGGAAGGAAGCAAGATCACTCGACAATCTTTTCATGTTTAGAGAGTCTGAAAAGAGCTTAAAGAAGACTCCAAGGGGTTCCTTTTTTGTGTATCCATACAGGTCCGAAAAAGAGATAAAATTTTACCCGGATATATTCTCATGTATTCATGAGCACAATAAAGAACAAAGACTAAGCTCGATGTGCCCCCAGCTTGAAAGATAGTGGCTTAACTCTAGAATGATCATCAAAGGCTGAAGACATGCCCTCCAAGATTCAATTCATTCACTGACTTTGAGGTTGTCACCAATTTCTCTACTAGATGAGAAAAAGGAGAAGGGTGGATGAAAAGAAGGTTTAAGAGAGGTGACTATTTCATTTTTTAATGAGCTTGAAACAGGAAAATAACTATGCTCAGGGTTTCGGGTTCGATCCCCAGATTGTTGTTTCATTTTTTAATGAGATTTCTACAGAGAGGAAAACTATGCTCGTGGACTCTGCTTGATCATGGCTTCCAAGAGAATAACGCTCCGGAAGGATACCATGTCAAGGGACAAAACTTGGTCATGGATTCCAAGAGATCTTCATTGGATGGAAGATAATCACTCTAGAAGGAACACATGTCGAGATCCACAATAGGGGTAAGGAGATTAGGCTCCAACAGCTCCACCGAAGAGATCACCATGTCCACTACCGGATCCAAATCATCAGAAGTTGAAATCATGGGAGATGATGGAAAATCAACATCAATAGGGGATATAGAGTGTATATCCTCTCGCATTTATTCAGGAGGGGGAATAAAAGAGGATCAGTGATGGTTATTATCCCAAGGTAACTTGTTAATGCGAAGCATTTCTAGAATAGATTCATCAGAAGGAAAAATTGGGGAAATGTAGTCGATCGCAGATGACAAGGAACTTAACTATGGTGGCATCGAGGGATTTTTGGGTTTTAATAGATGTTGGTCATCTGAAGAGGGAGAAGTGGATTGGATAGAAACATATGATGGTTCGGCTAGACTAAGTGGCACAGTGTCACCTAGTGCATCGAATTCCAACAGACTAGGTACAATCCAAGGGTCAGATGATTCCAAAGATTGATAAGCCGCGGTCGAAATCATATCAACAGTGGAAATATGATGTGTAGTCGGTGGAAGTGGTGTAAGGAAGGTACCCATGAGGCTATAATCTTTCAGTAAGATAACACCAATGCTTTCATACGTGATCTTGTGGTCTCGCAAGAAAGGAATATTGTTGGTAGCGGGAGTGCGAGCATCGGTCACGCAAAAATTCAACTGATCAATAGTGACAATTTTTCCCTGATGAGTAAATTGTACATATCGAAAGACCGATGAGGCAATGACAGTCATAGCACAAAACCAACTTCTTCCCAAGTAACAAGTTGTAATCAAGGGGAGCATCGACCACCTCGACATCAACAGTAACATTTTTGCCACCCAATTGTGGATTTGTTGATTGTGAACAACAACATCAACTTGGAAAGAAAGTTGGTGGGAGAGTCGAGACGTATAATTGTCCAGGTTAAACATGATATGGTTGGATGACTTAGGATCAACAGTGCCAATAGTGACCAAGAGCATTCTATGTTGACTGGGGCAGTGTTGTAGAATTTCTAATGCAGACATAGCACACGATGCTTGAGCCAAATCTTTAACAATTTTGTAGTTCTGGGCGGCACGTGAACTAGAATTAAAGGTAGATTTGCGGATAGTGCTCTTAGGAGGGTGAAATATAGAGTTGAATGCAGGTTTCTCAATCTAAATTGGTCCATATGGAGGAGTAATCGATGGAAGAATAACGGAGGATGGTGATGGATATGGTAAAGTACATGTACCGTTAGTGTCTTTTCCTTTGTCAGGGTTACCTGGTGTGTCGTATGTCTTAGAGAGAGTGTTCAAATTAATCCCATTAAACATATAAATATGTGCACTCGTCGAGGCCTCATCATGAGGATGGCTAGAACTACTCCTAGGAGAGGGGGTTTGAGCAACCATGGATTGTTGTTGTGGAAAAGGCTGAGTAAGCACAGCTGGTTGTGAATTTACTTGGTAAATTTTGGCCACTTCATTGCGATGTGGACAGCCTCGAGTGTAGTGATCATCACCACAAATGATACATGGGAATTTTAGTTTCCATTGTGGTTTCTTTTTGGTAGTAGGTGTTTGAGCTTGATTTTTTGGTTGTTCATTGTTATTGGTACTTTTTGATTTATTCTTTGTCTTCTTCTTACCTCCAGATTGTTGTGAAGGGGAATATTGAATTGCATTAACCTCAAAGATCTCAGTTTGGGGGGAGGTAGAGGAGAGTGTGGTCGATTGGGAAGTAGATTGAGTTTTGACAGAACTGATAACACCATCTACATGAGATGAGGATGATGGCTTAGATGGATAGGTATTAGCTCAAGAAACATTTGGAAGCAAATCATACAAAGTACCATATTGTGAATAAACCAAATCTAAGTACTGATCCCTAGCAATGGCTTATTCCTCGGTGACCGCACCACCCATAGCGACATCGCGAGCAATCAGGGGTAAAAGTGATTTAGTAAACCATTCCACCAATAATATGTCAAGAATGATTACCTTGATCATCCTTCATCATCATCTCCACTCATGAATATGGTCAAAGATATGCACGGCATCAGTTTGACGAAGGGAGGTCAAGACTTCAGTACCCATCTCGTAGCGAATAGGTAGTTGAAAGTGCACGAGGAAAGAAATGGCAAGGGAATTGAAATTATGAAAAGAAGCACGTGGTAGTTCAATATACCACTTTGGTGCTGAGCCTGTAAGTGTTCGTTGGAAAAGACACAAACATACAGAATCATCCATGAGGTATTTTGATGAACACCACAAATGGAAATTCATCACATGGTTGTTTTGATCTTCGCTAGATTTCCCATCAAATTTTGGAATATTAGAAGGAAGTTTAGCTGGAATGACTGGCCAAACCAGTGAATGAAAAATAGGATCATTAGTTAACTGAGACAAGTCTGGGAGATCTAGAGTCACAAGGAAAGGTAGTTGTCGGTTAATTTGTGGATGATACTGATGCAGCATACGAACACCAGTAGGACCATAAACTAGTTTAGGTGGATAGTTGTAACCAGTAGGTCCTCCTACATATGGTTGTTGTTGGCCAGGATAAGCAGGATTCGATGATGGATGAGAAACATTTGCATAACCCAGTGGGTTTTGAGCATTATAGGTCAGGTGATTTGCTTGCCCATAGGGAGGATAAACATTTTTCCATTGAGGATGGTAAGGAGTAGATCCTAGAGGTGGATACACATTAGAACCATGAGGAGGATAAGGCTATTGTCCCAGAGAACTCCAGGTGGTGTTTGGGATGCCACCCGGATAAGGTTGTCTGTAAGATGTTCCGGAAGGAACAGGATTTGATACTCCTTGTAGTGGGTTATGATACGAGTGCCCCCCAACATGGGGTTGAATAAAAGTACCTCCCGAAGATACTCCCTAGGATTGTGAAGGGTTTCCAATAAACGAAGGTTGCCCCCTGCCAGTGGTGGATTCGCGACCGAGGTATGACTGGAAAACGGAGGTTTCCCTCCAGGAGGAGCATGAAAAGGGGGTTGTCCCCTAGGAGGGGTAGGCCCACCATAGAATGGTAGTCCTCCATGAGGGAAATGTTCATTATATGGTGGTTTCCCTCCAGCCGGTTGTATTTGGCTGGCAGAGGTCTGCATTCTCAGGTGAAAAGATGTCCCAACAGGATCATGTGGAACATGTGGAGCTGTAGAGTAAAAGCTTCTAAAAATGGGGGTAGGGATTGAAGTGCCTTGGATATGAGTAGAGGTGATGAGTCCAACATTAGGATGGACTTCTGTTGACGTAACAGTAGGGTTAATGACCTGATCGATTGGGTGATTCATGGTTTGACCGGATGGTCCTGTTTCACCAGGAGGGTCATGAGGATGAAAGGGTTGTTGAAAGGATTCAAAATGCTCATAGAGATCGTGTCCCAATGAAGTACTCCATACAAAATGAGCAGGTGTGGGATTTTTATTTACTTTGGTGCTAGGATGACGATGAGTCCTATACTCATCACCAAAGGTTGGTTCTGTGGATCCCATATATGTTTCAGTAAAAGTTCTCTCCGGTAATCATGGGACCTCTTCATCTATGACATTCCCAAGGGAGTCTAAATGAAGAAAAAGTGGTTCGAGAGGGCTTACCGACACAGATGTAGTGTGAGGAGTGGGATTTTCAACTGTAACCAAAGCATCTTCTAATTTATCTAATGGAGGAGCAATAACACTTCCAGCGTCAGATTGATTTTCTACCTCTCCATAGTAGTTGTCTTTTGGAGGGTTAGGAGGTAAGGGTTGATAGCCTTCCAGAGGCATCTCTTGCATCCTACATGATCAACGAAGACCTTTATCATCTACAGGCTCAATTTTTTAGAATAACAGATCACACTAAAAATATAGGGCCGACTAACAAAAAGAAACAACATATGCTAATAAAATCTAGGAATCAACTAAGCAAACAAAACTTCTCTCGATGATCGTAATAGTTGGTGATGAAATCCAACATCGTGTGATCAAGTCAAGAAGGGGCTAGGATATGGTGGAATAGTTACAATGGCTACCTACTTAATGGACTTTCACCTTGGTGCAAGCTTCCATGCAGTAATTGTAGATTTACCCTCCAAGGAGCCCGAGTGAGTTTGACCAATGTCTGTTCTAGGTATAGTGAGACTTCCCTTCACCGTCACCTTGTGTAAGTACCTAAAGATTATGGCAACTAAAGACACCAATTCACAGTTAGTCCCTGGGCGAGTATAGTTGATAGTCCGATCCGAACGTATGGGTAGGATAATAAGTCTAAAATCAACCCGAGAGGCTCCCACACATAATCGTGGGTATACCTTCAAGTGACCCCCAATATATGATCCGACCACTACAAACAATTGAACCATAGAGGGATAATCTATGTGATTCACCCGAATGTGACCTCATGCGTAACCCCTGTGTGAGAGAGGGATCCCAGAAAACCTATACGACAATTGGATTTGACTCTCCCTAGATCAAGATGCTAATGTTTGTTTTGAAAACTTTGGAGAGTTGTACTCACAGCCTAATCCAAAGTGCTAATCCCAGTCTAATGTTGGTGGAAGATCCTAAAAATAAAAAAATGTTTTAGATAATTTTTTAATTAGCGTTCATTTTACAATTGTTCTTTACTCAAAGGGTGTATGAAAGTGAAACTGATGGAATGATGACTCAATTCCAAAAAAAATGCATAAAATATGATAAGCATTCGTTTCTTTTCAATGAATGCCTATTTAAGGGAAAGAGAAAGAGTTGTTTTCACTATCAAACACTAATATGGAATGTCCTCAATCAATTTGTTCTCAATCAAATCCAATGTAATGCTAAAAACATTTCATAAATGCCTTTCTAATATGCAAACCAATCACTAAGATGTATTTTTGTTATTTGTATGCGAATGATGATTAATTCAATGCAAAACTTCTCCTACCAACTAACATTTTAGATCAAGGAGATTTAGACAAGCATAAGCATATTTCGCACAAACAACACACCCTCTTGCTATGATTGAAACAAGAAGAAAAAAGAAAACAAAAGATAACAAAGAAAATCAAAAATTTCACACAAAAGAAAGATGCTAATAAAAATGACCTCAAATAACCAAATGAGATGATTCACAGATTTCTGATGTCCTTCACCATAGTTTTCACTTAGTCAGATAAGAGAGGAGAAAGCAGTGGATTGATTCCAAGTTCTCAACAGAAGAAAAACTCAAAATAAGGAAGAAGTTCAAAAACTATGAACAGTAAAGTGCTTATTTCTCAGAAAGCAGAGTGTCAAAGGTCAATAGGAAGATGTACTGAAGCACAAAGAAGCTGAGCAAGGGTAAAAGAAGAGATTGGATTTCAGAAAACACAACCCTAGAATTTTTTTGTAGAGAAAAAGGTAGTGCTCTGGTGTAAGGCGAACCAGAGCATTATAACACTCTATGTAAGGCCAACAGGGAGCGCCAATGCTCTGATAACATGGGTAGGGGGATGCTAGTGTCTTAAAGTCCATAAAATTGCTCAAAAAACCAAAAAAATCAGTCAAACTTTGGCGTTCACAGTGTATGTGATGGAATAAGGATTCAATCAACACATTCAATCAGACATACGGGATGAACAAGGTCTAAAAAGAATGAAGGGTAAGACAAGGTCTGTGAGGAAAACCAAAACTGAAAGCTTCGATTAATCCCCAATACAGTCATCAATTTCTGTTGTAGGAAAATCTCCCTGCAGACAGGTATATTTCCTCTTGAGAGCTAGACCCTTAACTCTAAGACAAAAAGTGCTTAACATGGACACTGACTTCCTTTTAGATCTAATTGACCTAATGAATGAAAGAGAAAGATAAATATATGTACCTTATGAACGACGTTTTTCCTTGCAAAGTCCAGGCTGAGCTTCGATCTTGAGCTCCTTGATAGGTCCTGCAAAACAAACAAAGGTACAAAAGACTTCCTACTCTACTGAGATTATCTCAAACATAGATCCATATACTATATACAAACTTATATGGAACAAGTACAAGTTTAAAAGAAACAGGCCAAGCATTGATTGTATATTGATGAGAACAAAGTGTTACTTACAGCCATGGATGTAGTGCAACAGCTTTACCAAGCTCTCCTTGTCCATACCCTTGCTCAAATAACCCACATACAAGATTTTGATGCTTCAAATTAAATCTCCCTCATGAGATAATAAGTTAGATGCTATTGCAATGTCTCTCTTCTTGTACTGTATGTTGCCTATGAGATCATAGGTTTCATACCTCCAATCTTTCCTCTCCTTTCACCATGAGAAGGCCTCTTTATATAATCTTGGAAAGACCCAACCACTTGAGATATATTTGGGATAAGTTGAGGATTTCTCTCCTTCAGTTGAGGATCTTCCCTAAGATCATGCCTTAAGATCATATTTGAATCCAACTACCTTCATATATTGAGGGGATCTTTCCCTCATTCTTCTTAACAAACCAAATTTCGCCCAGAAAAGGTAGCGCTCCCCCAAAAGGAGCACCAGAATGTTATAACGCTCCCCCAAAGAAGGCAAGGGAGTGCCAGCGCACCCTGATAGTGTATAGGAGAGCACTCCTCTCCAAAATCCATTTTTGAATGGTTCTTTCCATGGAAAATGGCTTGTACTCTTTGTCAACTGATTTTTCTTTTTCCAAACTAGCCTTTGAGGTGTCTTAAGTGTCTTTATGATGTCGTTATGGGAATGACATAGGAAATATGGCAACATACTATTTTTGGCACTTGCAACACTTATAGTCAAGATGCGACACTTGAGGACAAGATGTGACACTTACAACACTCGTAATGACGACACTTGCGACACTATCAAAGTGAGTAATTTTGAGGTGTAACACTTTGATATTTTGGATGCTTTGAAG
>JASDQU011027443.1:1371-11721 GCA_032191745.1 Picea mariana | reverse complement strand
AATCTTCACAGTTAGATAAACTTGCATGCAAAGATCTATAGATAATAGTTCAATTGATGAAGAAGAGAAATCTGTCATTCATTAACTGAACAAAGTAATTGTTGTATTTTAGATTAATGGAAGAAATCAGACATGGATCACATTAATTAAATCATATCATTCTGCAAAAGACTATGATAGCTAAAGTAGTCACTAATCAAATGCAAATTGATAAGCATAAACATGAAACAAAAGATTGATATTATGAAAGCGAAAGCTGTAGCAAAACATCAACTCCTGTCTCTGTTTGTATTAGAAATCCATAGCCTGGTTCTCCCACAAGTGAGGATGATCCTTATTACAAAAATAATAAGTATTTAAAGGCCTTCCACAGGGTAAAACCTCCCTGTGGAAGTTATCAAACTGTTTACAAAAAATCTGGGAAGATATCCCAAGTCTGACTAAACTAAGAACCTAAAATAAAACTGAAACACAAAAATATTCCCCTAGCCTATCCAGCATGTCCCATGCAATTCAAATTTACCTGAAAAGGGTAAAAAATGGACAAGTTAGAAGGATCCTTTATTAATAAAATGATAAAAATCTAATTCTATAGACTAGCTATAGAATCTTGCGATTCTGTAGCTGGTCTAAATAAGACACAAAATCAACATTAAAATCAATTGAGAATCTTTTAAAGAATTAAATTCAATTAACATCCAATAGCTATTTGAAAACAAATCATTGAAATTGAAATTGTTATATCATTCGAAATCAAACAGGATCAAGATCAATCAAATGACTACAGAGATACGTGTACTCTGTTTCATTTGTTACCACAAATTCGGGTGAACAGAGTCATAATCAAATAGTTATGAAATCATTTCATATTAATTTGAAATTGATATAATTAAAACAAATCGTAGGAAAATTGTTATGTTGCCTCATAAACAGGAGACACGATCGAATCCAGACAAACTCATTTCTAAATTGACATAACTGTATAACAAACTATGAGCAAATCAAATCTACTGAAATGAGATCAATCAGCTGATGAGGATTCGAAAGAGATATCATATGCAAAATGGGGCAAACAAATTCGATTGACAATGAACGAAACCGTTCCTTTCACAATGAATTATAATCGGATTTGACAAAAATAACGAATGTCGATCAATTTGTTTTACAAATAAGATAGAGCAACAATTTTAATATGAATCCAACTTATAAAACAATTTTGCCAACTCAAGATATGGGATAATCCAATCAGAATAAGAGCGAATCGAACAATTGGGGTTTCAACATAGTTATTATGAATCAAAACCATTCCACGATTCGGGCGCATTTGCATAGGCTTAAAGGAGAGCATTGTTTTCATATGAAACAGAGTCGTTCTTTCCAAATTGAAACCGAACAGAGTTGTATTCCTGTTTTTAGAAGATTACATGACAAAACATATTAAAAGAACATAACAACCAAACTCATTGAAGTCGTTTGCCAATCACAGCATACGAACTGTAACGAACTCAAATCCCAACATGATCGTATTCTAAATTGAGTATGAAAATCTTCCTGTTCAGAGTAGATACAAAACAAATTCAATTGAAAGAAAATCATCAATTTCGTTAACTCAATCGGACCAACAATCAAATCAAATCCAATCGAAAACCAATCAAAAACGATGAAAATCTATCAGTGGCTAAACTGGGAATGAACAAATCGTATATCCAAATCAAAATTTCATTTATTTTTAGCAAAACGAAACAATGTATAGGATGAACACATAATGACTGAGCCATTTTGAATGATATAAAGACCTATTTGAAAACAAAATTCAAATCATTATATTAATCCTGGTTATTTACACAACAAAAATGATAGCAAAATTCATACCTGTATGGCCAACAGACAGCTTGATCATGATAATTTAGAGTTGACCACGGCTGTGGCCGATTCAACATTCTTGAAAGTGATGGAGCCAGTAGTCCTTTGCTTCCTATCAGTTGCTTGAAGTTTGTCTCTTTGGCTGGTCAACACTGCAACTTGGCTTTCCAGAGATTGGATTTTCAATTGAAGCACAGGAACGTCTATATAGTATCATTCCAACCATAAATCACATTGGTCATAGGATGACTGTCCGGGTTTCGAAAGAGTAGGCGAGGCTTTGGTTACATTGCTGAGGGTTTCATTAGTGAGTTTAATCCCTAGGTAACTGGGATTGTTTCTTAGGCACGGGGAAAGGTTCGAAACGAAATCATAAGGTGGCTCGGAGGATAGGCCCTGTGAGTAAGGGTATTCATTAGCTAGAAAACGTTCTATGTCAGAGTCCGAGTTCTCACTAAGGACAATGGGCTTCTACTCAACACAAGGTTTAGGATTATTCCTAGCCATTCTCGAGATAATCTGGGCATTCATTTTTCCTTTGGCATTAGTAGCAGGGTTTTCCTTAGCCTTTTTGCTCACATGTCTCTTTATAGGCTCGACCTTCTCAGTTCCAACTTCTGGTAAGTCAATAGCAGGGTTGATCGAAGGTTCAAGAGAGTGCAGTAGGATATGGAAGGGCATGGGTTGCCCAACCTTGGTTTCATTCACCACAGGCTTGTCAACTTGGACAGGGTTTGTGTCATCAAAACCATTTCGAGCGATGAAAGCACACCAACTATCACCATGGAGACTTAAGTAATGAAAAATGATAAGTTTAATTAGTCCATGGTGGAATAGGCTACTGTCATCCTTCTCCCTTTTAAACCTTTTCGACATTTTATATAGGCTATGCAAAAAGTAAAAGGGCATATTCAATGGGTATCCCATAAAATTCATTAACAAACACAGGTGGTAGAGAAACACGAGTCCATATCAACCTTCACAGGTCACGAACTTCTTGACTATTATCAAAAGGTCATGCCATCATGGTTTAAGTAAGGATATGGGCATACTTTGTCACAAGAGGTGACCTTTCGGGAGACGAACAGTAGTAGCCATGGAACCTCTTCCACTTTCAAATTTTTGAACCAACGCTGGCCTGTGGTAGGTAACCCTGTAGCAGAACTAATAAAATTCTCATCGATTTCCAACTGTATGTCACCCACCTTGGCTCTACAGCCATCAAAAGTCAGGGTGAACTGTTGTGCCACAACTAGATTAAAACCCTCAAATCGCTGTACAAAGGTGAGCCATCTGTTATCCTCCAAGTCTTTCCGGGCATTGTCAAATAATAGCAAGGCTTGGTTTCCATTTGGCTCGATTCACACGACTGGTGCCATGGAGCCGAGCACACGGTAAGCCCAGGGTTTGGATCCTAACACACACAGGAGCAGAGTGCACGAAGGGTTACCCGAACTAACAGAGGTAAAACAGGGATACGGGATAGGCATAAATGCCATCGTGTGAAGGTGGTGGAGTTTATCTCTGCCATGCATAATAATTATTGCCAAGGTACTACCACCAGCTTTCATAGCTGTTCGACCCACTATTGTATAGTTCAACAATCAATTCATTTGCCCAACCAATGAAATCAATGGTATAACCAACGCGCGCAATCAACGTTATGCCATAGTTTTCAAACACCAACATATAAATTGAAACCAATACCAATGTTTTGACCATGTGGAAATGTGTTGTAACAATTCATATCATGAGTTTAACCAAGGTGCCAATGGGTCTTCATACAATCAACATGCCAATAGTTATGAAAACACGAACATAGGTATCATATTAAAAGATATATATATGAATATTTAACCATAACACCTCTGTATTTTCATGAAACTAATGGTCAAGTAGGTCAAATAACATGCAAATTCAAATGCCAATGCATTACAAACTCAATGAAACCAAGTCACACAATCAATCCAAGAATGTCCAAGGAGTATAGTTCAAAAGTTTTTCCAGCTGCATAATGATGAGTGAAATGTAAGCGTAATAGACATATCGACAAGAAGAATAACGACAATTCAAATAATGATTTTAATGCGAATTCGAAAGACTAAGTTTTCATGCTTACAGTCGTGAAAACAAATCGAAGGTAAATGTGCAAATGTCACAAAAATAAAGGTGTCGTTTATTTGAAAATTGCGATGAAAAATTGATGTTTGCAAAACATTGGTGTAGGCAGCTTATAAGACAGTGGAAAAATGTGGATTGGCTGCCAACACCATTATCTGGTCACCACGCTAGGGCAATGACCTTTGGTTACATGGCCAAGGGAAAGGGGGTCTCATCACGAGCCAGCCTTATCATCTCTATGAAGATACCATTGGGTAACACTGTTAGCTTTGGTCACCACGCCAAGGCAGTGTCCTCTGGTCAGACCTTGAAGTAAAAAAGAAAGAAAAGCAATAAATGAAAAATAAAGGCAATAAAGGGCTTGGAAAAAATGCATCCATGACGGGTACAGCTCACCTCCTACAAAGGCACCCACAGAAAACACCTGCCATTGGTCTTACTATGACTGGACATCCCTAGACCATATCACCTCATAAAACATGGCTTGAATGATATTTTGAGGAAACTTTCCTTCTCTTATGGGTATTAGCCCAATAGGTTATTCTGTTGGTCTTCTTCAACTTTGTATAGTAGATATGTGTAATGTCTTTGAGCTCTTAGATGATATGCTAGGGAATTCATCCATGTATTTGATAAATTTAATGATGAAATATGATTGACATTGCTATGATCCCGAGGAGTGATGAGCCCATGGAGGGCGTAGTCTTTGATGTGTAGGACCATACCCGGTGGACAGGTACCAGTGGATCGGTACACATGGGGATATGATTAGTTCGGACCTCCATGGGGCTGAAGAGCCCATTAGATGGTTGTTGGGATGGCAGAGGCATGACAACTTTGTGATGAGCCATTACACAAGAAATAAGAAGGACTTCCTTACCAAGGACACTTTGGCAGAGCCCGGCCTAGGGGGGATCACCCACTGCAGATGGGACGATTGCTTTTGATGGACAAGACATCACCTGAGGCAGCTGGACATTTTCTGGAACATGTGTCAGTGTGCTGGGATCATTTAGCACAATTGGCAGCTTGCAGGAGCCCTAGAAGGGGCCAACGTTCTTCTTCCTGGATGTTGAGCTTGCCCAAAAAGGGCCAACGTCTCCCTCAGAGGGGCCTGACGTCTCCTTTTGAGCTCATATTATGAAATTTTTAGCATTTAATGTGACAAACAATATAATATTGTTAGTCATCCTTGTCCACTGTTTTAAATGACCTATTTTGTAATTAAAGGTCATTAGGATGATATAAATAGAGGATGTTGCCTCTCCTTTTGACATAACATAACTCACTCTCTTGTGAGAGAATCATTTTTAGTCTCTTGTCTTGGTATTTTTCTCTTGGAAGTGAGGCGCTACTCTTGTGGAGGATCATTCTTGGCATTTTTATGGTGTTTTCTATCATTGGAAGGTTTACAACTAGGGTTTGATAAGCTCTTCATTGATTTGTAAGTGTATTTCTCATGCAAAACTTCTTAAATGAATGGTTGTAGGTTAAATCTCTTGCATTTATTGTTACATTGTTATTATTTTGCTTAATCATTGAAACCCTAGGTATCAAGCACACAAGTAGGTCCTTGCTATATGTCCCCATGGTAGAAAAATTTGTTTAGCCATTGATTAAGGAGGATATAGCCTAGTCGTTGCTACACTTATTCCCTTTTTTCTGAGTTATCCTATTAACATAAGTTGAAGAAAGAAGACGTCCTAGGCCTAATTAAATTTACACCTAGGGTTTTGACTTTTAGGGTTTGAAGGGCCTTTCTCTTGCAACACTCTTCACCCTTACATTTATGTTTTGAAGCTAGTCATTTTGCCAAGGATTTTTAAGGAAAGAGGGAGGAGCATGAGGCCTTGCTTAAGCAACACCGGAATGAGCCTCCTCCCCTTAGGGTTTTGACTCTAGGGCCCTGCCATTGCAGCACCATAGAGCCTAACTCTCCCATACTTAGATTTAGATTCTCCCAAGACTTAGCCTTTGCTTCTGACTCCATAATACCCTAAGGCACTAATCTAACTCTCCAACGTTGAGCTTGCTATGCCAAAATCAACTTTTCAAAACTCTTAAAATTGAAACCCTAACTAACCCTAACGTCTCACTAACCCTAATTTGATGATGATGTCATGCCTAGTTTGAGGTCTTGGTTGATATAAAACATTGTGGCTAGGTCATCTAATGATGGACATTGATGTGTAGATAAAATTCATTGGCCTATTTGCAAGAACGTTCACCTCTTTGTCTACCAAACTAACCCTAGAACAAGGCTGAGGCCACCTCTAGTATAGTGATGCAACAACCTTTTTATGTGAGCATTTAATGATATTTAATGCGTTGTAGGATTGGTTATCTCCATTTATGCTATATCATTTCCAGTGTTTATTGAGAAGTAATATTACAAGTCATAGTCATTATTGCAATCATTGACTTCGTCAATAATTACTGTCATATGTGCTCATACATATAATATTGATAGTCATTAATTTATGAAGTACTAACCACTACTGCACGTATTAGTTTTATTACTGCCTTGTCTCACAAACAAGTGCCTCGTTTGTGGTGTATCTTCTTTTTGACTATCTTCTTGGCGGTAATCTGTGAAAGGGAAAAACTTGCCTTGATCCTTTAAACCTTTGCCTTTCAAAACCCTAGATTTCCAGGGACGTCTCCCTTGGGTTTAGCCACCCTAAATAGAAATATCCCCCCATCGAGATGACAGTGGGTGGGGAAGCTCCTGTTACGCTAGTTTTATCCTTACCTTTCAAAGCTACCTGACCTAGAGTACAAACTGAGCGATAACATTTTGGCACCATTGCCGGGGAACACTGAGTCAATTCTCCTCAGATGACAAACCTTTTCGGTAATCCTTGCCTCAGAGCCTTATCTTACAAGCTTACCTGGTGAATCCACTAGGGTGTTTTCCCTTTTATTTTATGATTTCAAACAAATCATCTGGCGACTCCACAAATAGCTAATGACGACTCGTAGTGGACGTCAGTATATACCTGCATTTGCTACTATGACCTCCACAAATCCTGTAACCTCTGTAAGTTCTCCCAAATGGTCTCATAAAGAACTCTTTAGTCCTTTAATCTTACCTAACAACCAAGGGGGGTTACATGATCTACCCAAGAAGGTCGAGTCCTAGATACCTATGTTCTCAAGGGAAGATGGATCCTATGGCAACTCTCATTGGACCAACTTCTGTGATGCTTTCCAGTTTCACCTATCCGGACAAGAACATTTCGATTTTTTCTTAAGGCTCTTTGTGAGTTCACTCACCAGAAGTGCCAGAAAATGGATTAACAGACTCCCGAAAGGAACCATCAAAATCCCTGAAGACCTTGAACAAGCCTTCCAGAAAGATTGGTGTGAAAAAGAAAGCATGGATTCCCTTTACTCCCAATACACTAATATTTGCAAAGCCTCTAGTGAGGGCATTAGGGATTTCAATGATAGGTTCAACCTTTTACTCAAGAAGGTCAAGCCTAGTTTCTCAGAAGAAGCTGTCCTCCAACACTACTTGAACTCATTGGAAGGGGTGTTGTAGTTTACTCTCAAAGATCGGTCACCCTCGACTCTAGAAGAAGCACAAGACCTTGCTGGCAGGATTGAGCAAAAACTTGAGTTCGAAGACTACATCAATCAAGTCAATCTCTCGCACAATAATGATCCCAAGGAATCTTGTAATGAGGATGTACCCGAAGCTGAGCCTAAGCCCCTAGAAATTCTTGAAGTAAGACTCATGCCTCCCAAAAGGAAATGGAGCACAACTTTCTCAAATACAAACAATGTTATGAATGCATCAATACAACATAAGCCATCCGAGGATTTGGGCATGGCCACTCAGAAAAAACATATCTTTGAAGATGCCTTGTTTGTGTTAGACACACCGATGCTGGAAGATCAAGATATGAGTGAAGCCGATAAGTTTGAAGAAACTGATCCAAGCATTAGTATGTCTTGTATCCTGCAAAGGATCAAAAGGATTCGTGAAATGTTAGAAGTCTCTTTTCTAAAAAAGTAGGATTCAGATGACCAATTACCTTTTAAAGGGATTTCCACACTATTACACACTGGTCATTCTGAGACGGATGAACAAACACCCTTTTCAATGGATCCATACTTGTTTCAAGATTGTCCCACTTTTCCTTTGACAGGAGAAGACACAGATTGGGGTGATTTTCCTGATGATGCCTCTGATACCTCGGAAGATTCATATGAAGATGGCTATCCACTACAAAGAAAAAGTAATTTCATTGAGGGGCACAAAGATGTTTTCAAAGACATAAAAGTTCCAAGTGCCATCATTGTGGATGAAAACCCTTGGTGTTTTCAATGCAGTGAAGCACATTGGGAACATGAATGTTCTTGCAGTAGTGGTGGCCATCAACAGGTAAACAATATAGACTACTTCATAGAAGGCCCTCAAATAAATATTACTATTGAAGAGCATCAAGAGGCCATCAAAGAAGTAGCCAGGTTAGCCAGGATGGTGGTGATAAACAAACTAGACCAGGAATCAAAAGAGAAGCTAAAGAAACAAGAGCTCCAGGTGTATAGAAGAAAGAAATTGGACCAACCTTCCATTGACCAAACAAAAAACCCACCTGTGGATGAAATCTTTCCTAAAACATCCAATGCTGAAAGGGTTAATCTGAATTTTGATGTTGAAGGGGCATTATCCAAGATGCTTGTGACTATCCCTTTGAGAGAAGTCATCAAGGTACCATCTATCAGAGAGAAATTTGACAACTTTTTCCAAGGATCAGATGGACTATTGAAGGATGGAACTATTGGTTGTATCCGGAATATACCCGTAACTACAACCTGTGAGAAAAAGTCTAGTGATTCCATCAAAGATGACAAAGCACGTGACAAAAATGGTCCGAATCCTCATAAATGTTCTCCAAAAGATACCTCTTTTGCAAAAGAGGAAAATTCGAGTCAGATTGAATGGCCCACGAAAGAAGAATACCAACAACTCATTGGCGATCTCAAAGCTCAGAAATCAGAGACTGTGAAAATACTAAAGAAGGTGGAAAATGATGTGTGGATCCATCCTTCACAGCAAGAAATCTTCGTAACAGAATCCCACCCACCTCCCTCTACACAATACACTAGGGTTATTCAAGGAACGACCAATTTTAAAATCAAAGAGTACAAGGAGGGAGACATGGTTTGGATGTGGGATACCAATAAAGGGAAGCCTACTAATATCAAAGAAGACAATCGGTTTTGTCTTGGCCCTTTTAAGGTCGGGAGGAAGTCAGTTAATGACTCCTATTACCTGTCTACACTGGAGGGAAGAAGGCGCATAGTGCCCGTCAACGAGCATCTCCTCAAATCCCACCAGGGTGGGGTAACCTGACTCCACAGGTAAGTATATGTAGGTAGGAATTTTTTGTGTATTATACCATCTGCATTTATTGTTTGTTTCATCATATGCATCTTGATTGTTATCTACACATGTATTATGTTGCGGGGTGGTAGTACCACCCCACCTTTTTCCGCTGATGCTTTCTTGTCAAGTGTGAGCAGGTCTACAGATTTATGCCAGATATTGTTGAGGTTCTCATGCACTCTAGGGTGAGCACATGTCCCCGAGTTGGAGCCAGATGTTATCCCCGATATCTAGGGATAACTAGGAGATCATGTCTCGAGGGCCATAGGTCCTAGACATGGAGTACCGAGAGAAAGATTGACCTGAGCATGGCCCTGGAGGGCCCATCCTTCCTCTTCTTCGCCAGACTTGTCCTGTTAGCAGCAGTAGCTTCCATCACCATCATCTTGGTCTTGCATCAGAGAAGAATCTTTCTCCATGAGCTAATTGGTCCAAGGTATCATGGTATGTGTCATGTTTGATCATTATAACCTTCTCATATATGCATTAGGTTCCTTTCATTTCTGATAACTGCTTGGATCTTACACTAATACACTTGACCATTGTTGGGGTGATTAATGGGGTAACTTAGCAAGCTTGTATTCATGGGTTTTGGTTAGCCACCAAGGGGAATTTGCAGAGCCATCGTCCGCTCCCACCATTCTATCACTTTACATCTTATCTCCCGCACATCCGTCCCATTCCCCTAGTCCGACCATTAGGATGACCTTTATGGGGTTACACTTTGTCCTGTGGGAAGAAGGGGCTAAAGGACCAGGGGGTAAAAGTAGCTGGTAAAAGATAAAATCCATAAGAAATGAAACCTAGAGATGCTTCGCCCAGGGATCCCAGAGAAGGAAATAAAAGACCTCTCGATAAGAAACTAAAGGGACCCTAAGAAAAATAACAAAACAAGACCTAACCAAGAGGATGGGAGGTCTCATCACGATCCGGCCCATTATATTCATAGGTATCCATCAGTATGACAT
>JASDQU011027442.1:31022-56284 GCA_032191745.1 Picea mariana | reverse complement strand
CAACTGCGTCTCCTGCATTCGAGTTGCGAAATTACTACACATTTCTTCTTGTTAATCATTTGGACATTTCATCACTACATTATTCTTCAGATCAGAGTATTACTCTGCAGTATTCTTTATATCGTAGTCTGGATCCTCTTGGAACCATTATTTGATACCTATTTTGTTGGTTTTCTCTCTTCACCTTGATCGTAGTCATACCTATCATTTTTCAGCAAAAAAAAATTGTGGACCCAACCTCCTTCCAACACCCTTATTTGGGATTTACCCCATTGGATTCACCTCGTCGCCCTGATCATTTCGATACACTTCACTCATAACCCATTTTTTTTGTGGTCCCACCCATCCCTTTTCTTGTTCCCTAGTCATCATGGCCCATACCTGTATCCAAGACTTGGAAGATCGTTTCAATACCTTGCACTCTAATTTCACAAAAAACCAACAAGAAGTGCGACAGATCAATGCCAATATTATCTCCATCAATAAAAAAATGCATTCCTCCATAGCGGCTTCAGTCGCTACCTCAATAGAGGAACTCAAAAAAGAGCTCAAACAAGACATTACTACCCATATTGAATCTGTCGTTACAGTGATCTATGCTAAGCAACATATCCCTGCAGATATTCCCTTATCTAACCAACCTTTGCATCCCAAAGGTGAAACTTCCTCTCATTCCCATAATTTTCAGCCCCATCACTTTTAGCATGACCTGCGCCTTCCTCATGTGGATGTGACCAAATTTGATGGATCGAATCCCACTGGTTGGGTAACTCAAATGGAACATTATTTCTCTTTATATGGAATTACAGATGAGTTGGCCAAACTCCAGTATGGTGTTCTCGATTTAGATCAAGAATGTTGGCAATGATGGAAATGGAGAAAAAATTCCCACCAAGGGTATGTGGCTTGGACACACTTTGTGGCAAATATTTATGAACACTTTGAAACTAACACCAACCATTTAGGTAGTTTGACAAAGTTGAAACAATCTGGCATAGTGGAAGACTTTATAGCTTCTTTTTAGCAACTGGATTTTCGTACAGAGGGCATGTCTGATTATTTTTTCTGAGAATGTTTTATCAGTGGCCTCAAGGATGAAATTCATGCTCATTTTCTCATGGCTCGGCCTCAAAGTTGGGTGGACGTTAATAAAAGAGCTAAGGAAGAACAACAAGTTGTCTCTTCTCAAAACCGCAAACCCTCCTTTATTCCTCACACTAAACCAGTAACTCCCACTCCTCCATCTACTCCACTCAAGATCCATAAATTGATCAGGGTCGAAATGGTTGAACGCCAACTGAAATGCCTTTGTTATAATTGTGATGAAAAATATTTTATGGGACACAAGTGTAAGGAACAAAATCTTTTTATGGCCATCTCATAGGATGTTTCAGAAGATTATGTTGAGGCTCCCCTTGTGTCTGTGTCACCTGAGCCCACAAACATAACCCCTCCCTCAGACCCTCTTGAAGTAGAACCAGTCATTTCCCTAAATTCTCTCACTGGCTTCTCTGCTCCCCAAACCCTCAAGCTAATTGGTTACATCAAGCATAGGAAGGTCATCATTCTTGTTGATAGTGGAAGCACCCATAATTTTATTCATCATCGCATTGCCCTAGAAACTAATTGCTATATTCGTGTAGTCAATAATTTCCAATGGTGGGTCCATGAAATGTGGAGGGTGTTGTGAAAATGTGTGTCTCCAAATTGGTGACTACCATCTGAAATCTCATATGTTTGTTATCGACATGGGCGGTGGTGACATTGTGTTGGGTGCGGAATTGTTAAGGACTTTCGTTCCCATTCTCATGGATTTTAAGGAATTAACCATGCAATTCAACCAGGAGGGAAAAAAATATAAGTTCCAAAAAATCACTGTCTGTTCCTCGGAGATCATTAGTTCCCATCACATGGAAAAGATGCTCAAAAAAGGTCATTCTGGCATTATTTCCCAACTCCATGCCATCCAAGCCACTGAGACACCCTCTGTGTCACAGGACCTCCAATCCATCATCTCTAAACATCAAATGGTTTTTTCCACTCCTCAGGGACTCACTCCTTCCCATAGTGTTCATGATCATTCCATTCCCCTTGTCCTATGAAGCCTTCCTCCCATTATCCATTCCTATCGTAACCCTTTTTCCCAAAAAAATGAAATTGAGAAAATGGTTCAAGAACTGCTCAATGCAGGTGTTATCCGCCCTAGTACAAGCCTCTACTCTTATCCTGTGGTCATGGTCCTTAAGAAAGAAGGTTCTTGGTACATGTGTCCTAACTTCCACGCCCTCAATAAACTCACCATTAAGGACAAATTTCCCATTCTTGTCATTGATTACCTCTTGGATGAATTGAGTGGCACCCAGTTCTTTACTAAACTTGATCTTCGTTCGAGCTACCACCAGATCCGTATGAAAGAGGCAGACATTCCTAAGAATGCCTTTATAACTCATGAGGGACACTATGAGTTTCTGGTCATGCCCTTTGGCTTGTGTAATGCTCCATCCACTTTCCAAAGCCTCATGAATCATGTCTTTCGTCCTTTTCTCGATCATTTTGTGTTAGTTTTCTTTGATGATATCCTCATCTACAGTAAAACCTGGACAGAACATATTTCTCATGTGGATCGAGTTCTCCATCTACTCTCTCAGCACCAACTTTTCCTCAAACAATCTAAATGTGCTTTTGGCGCCTTAGAAGTAGAGTACTTGGGTCATATTGTTGGCAAGGACGACATCAAGGTGGATCCTAAAAAGATTGAAGTTATGCAAGATTGGCCTCACCCAAAGACTCTCAAAGGTTTGTAGGGATTTCTGGGTTTAACAGGTTATTATCGCAAGTTTGTTAAGAATTATGGAATATTGCGACACCTCTCACTACACTCCTTAAAAATAATTCTTTCACTTGGACTCCAGCAGATTCTCAGGATTTTCAAACCTTGAAGATGGCCATGTGCACCACTCCAGTCCTGGCCCTTTCTGATTTCACAAAGACCTTTTTCCTAGAATGTAATGCCTCCGGGAAAGGAATTGGCACTGTCCTTATGCAATAGGGTCGACCTTTGGCCTTTACCAGCAAACAATTGTCTGAGAGAAATTTGGGCAAATCAATCTATGAAAATGAAATGTTGGCTATTCTACATGTCGTGGATCTTTGGTGACCTTAATTATTGGGGAAACACTTCCAAATTAAGATAGATTATCAAAGCCTCAAGTATTTTTTGGAACAATATCTTTCCTCTCCTAAGCAACAAAAATGGGTGACTAAGCTCTTTGGATATTGTTGTAGGAAAATGTCCCTGCGGACAGGTAGATTGCCTCAAAGAGCTAGACCCTAAACTCTAAGACAGAAAGTGCTTAACATGGACACTGACTTTCTTTCAAATCTATACGAACTAATGCATGAGGAAGAAGGAGAACAGAAGTACCTCTTTATCAATGTTTTTCCCTGCACGCTCAGAGTTGAGCTCCAAACTCTTGCTCCTCGATGAGTCCTGTAGACAAACAAAGTACGACCACTTCCTACTCTATTGATATTAGCTTGAAAAGAGATCTATCTATCAATGATAAGTTCATGTAAGATCAGACACAAACTAGAAAGAAATAGGCCAAGCGTGTCATATTAATGACAATAACGACAACGGTACTTACAATCGTAGATGCGAATACGACAGCTTCTTCAAGTCCCGTTTTTCTAACCCTTGCTCGAAAGATCCACAACCTAGATGATAGCAGCTTCACTGATCACTCTCCTTTGGCTGACTGTGTGTTTCCTATGAGATCATAGGTTTCATGCTAGCAATTCTTCCCCCTTTTCACCATCATAGAGCCTGTTTATATAGGTTAAGAGAAGTTTAACCTCTTGAGTTATCTTTAGAATAAGTTGAGGAATCCCCTCCTTAGATCAGGGATCTCCTGATGGAACCAAGAATTCGAATGCAACTTCCTTCTAAACTTGAGAGATCCTCCCCTTATTCTCCTCAATGGGCCAACCACTGCCTCAAATTAGATAGCGCTCCCTTAAAAGGGGCATCAGGGCACTATAACGCTTCCTAGTAGGCTCAAGGGGAGCGCCAGCACTCTAAGGATGGGAAGCGCTCCTTTATAGAGGTGGTTTGTTGTTATAATGCTCTCCAGTAGCCTGTGGGGGAGCACCAGCGCTCCTAAGGATGCCATAGGCGAGCGCTCTCCTTCAAAATCCTGTTTTAAGGGCTCCTTTCAGGTGATAAGAGTTCCTTGACTCCAATTAATCATTCTTCCTCCTCCAAATCAAGTGTCTGAGTTATTCTAGATGTCTCCTTGGTGTCGTCATCATGGAAGTATGCTTTGTTTGATGTTTGCGACACTTGTGAATGACATGCGACACTTGCGACACTTATCGGAGTGAGCAATATTGAGGTGTAACAGATATGATTATGAGATCATTACAAAAAATTAAAAGACAATGTGGTTGCTGATGCACTTTCTCGAAAATATGAAGATGAAGAGTCTCTTTTTTCTCTCTCTTTCATTGTACCCGATTGTCTCCAAGTTTTTCGCCATGAATGGCTACATGATCCCAAAATTTCGTATCTGATACAACAATTGCAGTCCAATTCTCCAATTTCCCTAGGATACTCTTGGCTCCATGATGAGCTTCTGAGCTTCATGCTACACCCATAGTTGGGCACTCTGGGTTTACCAAAAACTATGACCGGGTCAAACGTTCTTTTTTCTGGGAGGGTATGAAATAGGACATTCGTAATTTTGTGGTTGAATGTAATGTGTGTCAACACAACAAGGGTGAAACTATCAAATCTCCTGGCACACTACGACTGCTTCCAATTTCACCTATTATTTGGTGGGATATCTCTATGGATTTTATTGTCAACTTACCTAAATTGGGCAATAAATCAGTCATCATGGTGGTAGTTGATCATCTTTCCAAGTATGCTCATTTATGTGCTCTTCAACACCAATTTACAACATCTACTGTGGCTCAACTTTTCATGGATCAGGTCTTCAAGCTTCATGGCATGCCACATTATATTGTTTCTAATCGTGACCCAACTTTCACCAGCAATTTTTGGCAAGAACTATTCAAGCTACAAGGCACCTAATTGCATCTCAGCATAGCTTATCATCCCCACACTGATGGTCAAACTGAAGTTATCAACAAATGTTTGGAAACATATTTGAGGTCTTTTGCATCGCAAAGGAAAAAGCAGTGGGCTCAATGGTTTCAACTAGCTGAATGGTGGTACAACACTTCATACCATACAACTACGTGCATGACTCCTTTTGAAGCGGTATATGGAAAAAATCCACCTTCAGTCCTCTCATATTTGTCAGGTGTCTTGAAGGTCCATGCATTTGACCAAACACTTACATCTCGAGAAGTTGTTCTCCATACCCTCAAAGAGAATTTGGTCATGGCCCAAAATCGCATGAAACAACAAGCATATCAAGGTCGCTCTAAACGTCAATTTGCAGAAGGGGATTGGGTGTTTCTTCGACTGCAACCTTACAAGAAAACTTCCCTCAAGGATGAACATTGTCAAAAATAGGTGCCCAAATTTGATGGTCCTTATATCATTCTGAAACATGTGGGACAGGTGGCCTATCAGCTATATTTTCCCATTCATTCTAAGCTCCATCCTATTTTTCATGTTTCCTTCTTAAACAAGGTGATTGGAACTAAGTGTCAAACTCAAACCAACCTTCCTGAGTTGGATGAATAAGGCTCCATTTGGCTACAACCACAAGCAGTTTTGGACCACCGTGAGAGTCGACTGCATCAACGAACCATCAAGGAAGTGTTAATCCAGTGGAAAGATACAACTCGAGTAGATTCCACTTGGGAACCAGCTACCATTCTACATCAATTTCACCATCGCAAGCCTTGAGGACAAGGTTTTTTTTAAGGGGGAGGCCATGTTAGGGACCTAACCCCTCATGTAGGTAGAATAATATGTTTCCATGTAATAAAGGTCAATATTAATAAGGCCTGGCAATAAGGAAGAATAATTCTAATGTAAGAAGGCCTAATAGAAGCTTTCGCTTCTAGAACGATCTTCCTCTAGATGGTTCTTTTGATAGACATATTTAGTATAAATAGGATTCGAGGGTATGAGAACTTTTTTCTTGGATATTATTGTAATAGAGATCTACTCAGCTGGAGGTTTCCCCCTTGAAGAGGCAAGTGAACATTGCTCTCAGTAATCAAAGTGTTATTTCTGGTGTTATTTTGTTATCATTCTGGTATTATCGTGGTGTTGTTCTGGTTATATTGTTATTCATCTACCATTTCTAGCTATTTATTTCTGTTCTACATACTTTTATATATGGAATATTACAATTACACAGGAAGCTAAGGAAATGCAAGAACTATATGATACAACTGCTCAAATATGGACCAGTCTGGAGGAAGATGAGAAACTCAAGTAGCTAGACTAGAAATAGGAGAAGATAACGACTAACATTCAAGACTTAAAGCAGCAACAGAAGGCAATGGCCATCCTCAAGAGGATGAGGAGTGTGTAAGATGTGAATAACCTCTAGACAGATCTGAAGGTTGCACAATGCGACAAGCAAGAAATACAGTCTCAACTGGAGCCACTACAGTAGGATGCAGAGAAGATGATTGAACAATTACACGTAGAGAAAGGAAAAATCGAGAAAATTCATGCAGAATGTAGACAAGTGATAGAAGAGCACATTACAATGCAAAGTGTGGAGAAGTTGGCAGAGCAGTGCACACATGTTAAAGAGAAATTCACCCACTTATAAAAAGTGTTTCACGAGTTGCAACTCACCATCTAGAGTGTGAACTAAGGCACAGTGGCTCAGGATGAGCCACATGTCAATGTTGGGGGCCTGTTGGCACAGGCCTATTTTGGGAGGAAAGTTTAGTTTGGGCACAAGCCTATTTTTGGAGAAGAAAGTATATTTTGGGCGCAAACCTATTTTTGGACATAAAGGACTATTTTTGGAGCGTGTGTCATAGGTGGCAGAAAAGAAGCATGCATAAAAAGAAGGAAAAGCAACATGTAGAAGGAGGAAAAGCAACATGGAGCACATGCAGACATACTTACCCTTGTTAGGGTTAAGGCTTTGGACAAGAATGTAATGGATTTAATCCATTAGAATAGTATAAATAAAGGCCTAGGATGTCTATGAGAGGTCCGTTGTTGGTTGATTAGTCGAGGAGATATAGTGCTGATATGAATAAGTTAGATTTTGAGGGTTAGGTCACATGCTATGGATCTTGGTGTGATCTAGTCCACCTCATAGAGGGTATTTACCCTCCTTTTGATTCTAATCCTGAAGAATGTAATGCGTGCAACACATATTTTGTAAAAGAATGAATAAAAGAGCATAAGAGACAAATCTTTATGGATGTAGCCCTGAGGGGGTGAACAACAGTAAATGTAGTGGGTTAATGTGTTTGAATGGTTTCTTTGATGTTATGTTATGAATCGGTCTAGGCATGAATGATTAAATTAATTATGATAGCATGCATGCAAAGTAGATTAATGAATGAACACTAGCTGAGATGAATGAATAATAATATTGATGCATGAGGAAAACAATTAGAACATAGTCCCCATCCCTTCCTAAAATGCAAACATCTAGATATTGGAGTCACCCATAAAGCTATCTCGGGTGAGATTGTGTTGTGCACTGTGGGCAGTGTTTCCTTCTGGTTTACTGGGAGGGCCAATAGTTTGAGGGTTTCGTTGGAAACCTATTGAGATCAGAACCTGGGTCAGCCAAAGTGTCCAACAATTCCTCTAATTTTTTCCACTCTAAAAGCATCGAGATAGATGAAAAATAATATAATGATCCAATATGGATCATACCTCCCCATTTAGGGTGGATTTTGGTCCCCAAAATATTTACCGAATAAGGTGAGGAAAATTTTCCCCTACCTTCTCCCTAGAGTACCATTTTTATTTTCCTGGAAGTTGTCCTTTCAACCCAATATTCCAAATATCATGTTACCCCTCTCTTGTAGGTCTAGACTGATTCTACAAAATTGTTTCCTATGCTAACTCTTCCTGGGGATATGTTGTTAAGTCCTCTATGGAAGATAGGACTTGATCCTCCTCTTGATACAACATGGAGGGATCATAGAGTTTGAGATTCTCTGCATTGACTATTGAGTAAATACACATGTATGGGGATAGAATCAAACTATAGTAATTATCTCCCACCTTTTAAAATACTTCAAAAGGACCATACCGTAGAGCCTTGATCTTCTTACCAGGACCCTGTAGCCTTTCCTTATTCAATTGTAACCATACTCTATCTCCTACTCTAAATGTTCTCTCAATTCTTTGGTGTCCATGTCTAGACTTGTACTTTTCAAGTGACTTCTTCAATGTCTCTTGTACTTGCAAATTGATCTTCCTCGTCTTATCAAGAAATTGTTTTTCATTTAATGCATCTCCCATGAGGTCCTCCCTCCTTCCTCCTTGTTGTCCATATAAAACATATAAGGGTGAAGATGTCAAATACGCAAAGAAAGTTTCAAAAGGTGACTTACCGGTAGAAGTGTGGACTACTTTGTTATAAGAGTGTTGTATATAGATCATATTGTCATCCCAATCCTTTAGATGCTTCTGATTGTAACCCCTTAAAAGTTGCAACAAAGTCCTATCGACTAATTGTGTCTACCCATCTATTCATGGATGGAATGTTGTATACCTATTCAACTTAGTGTCTGTTTCCCCCCACAATGTAGGCAAAAATGCATTGAGAAATTGGGTATCCATGTCTAATATGATGCTCCTTGGTATCCCAAAGTGAACCTAGACCACTTCAAAGAACTTGTTTACTGCTTCTTTTCCACTGATGGTATTTTTACAAGGAATGAGAATGGACATTTTGTTGAAATTTTTAACTACCAGAAAAATATAGTCATGTCCCTTCTTGGTTGTTGGCAAACCTCCCACAAAATCCACGGAAATACTTTCCCAAGGTTGAGTGGGTACAGGTAAAGGATGCTATAGACCTTGTTTCCTATTATTAGGCTTGTTGGTACAACAAATTATACATCCTATAATATATTGTGCTACATATTCTTGCATTATGGGCCAGTACACATGCCTCTGTAGGTTGGAAACTATCTTCCCAACACCAAAATGACATGTAACCTTGGAGGTGTGAGCCTCTCTCAGAATCTGCAATTGTTCACCTTTAGGAACACAAATATTATCAAGCTTGTAGAGTAGACCATTCAGGAAATGATAGCCATCCTTTTTGTCACCTTATTCTATATGAATTTGGCCCTGCAAATGCTAAATCACCTCGTTGAAGTCCTCATCTTCTTTGTACACCTCTGTATATGCATCATGGGTAAAAGGCTTCATGTGCATCATGGGTAAAAGGCTCCATGTGCATCAAAGTTTCCAAAGATGTAATATTGGATGTGGGTGAACATGAAAGCGTGTCTTCCAACTTATTTTTTCTACCCTTATTATACTTTATGACCAAATAAACTTGTTGTAAAAACCCCATCCACTTGTAGTGCCTGGTTTGTTGTAGCTTACTTTGGGCCTACAAATATTGTAGTGGGTGGTGATCTATGTGAATGGTAGTCTCCTTTCCCATTAGATAATGCTTCCACTTTTTTACAGCTTGTACCAAGGCATACAGTTCCTTTTCATAGGTAAGGTATTTGAGGAACTCCCCATGAAATACTTCAAAATGATAACAAATGATCCTTCCTCCCTACACTAGTACTACTCCAATGGCATACCTAATTGCATCTATCTCCACTTCAAAGGGATTGTATAAGTTTGTTAGTGCGAGCACTTGTGCTTGACTCATATTTGTTTTCATCTCATCAAATGTATTTTGTTGATTCTTCCCCCACTGGAAACTCTTACCACTAGTTGTTATGGCATGGAGTGGTGCAACTACCAATGAAAATGAAGCTATGAACTTCCAACAATATTGTGCTACCCCAAAAAAACTCCTAAATTCAATTACATTTGTAGGAAATGGCATTTTTATGATGGCCTCCATCTTCACAGGATCTATCTTGAGCTCCCCTCCACTGATCACATACCCCAAATACACCAAACAATGTTGAGAAAACTCAAATTTCTTAATATTGGCCAACAATTGGTGCTTCTTTAGAGTCTCTAACACCTGCATAAGATGTGATATATACTCCTCCCATGTAGCACTATAAAATAGTATATCATCAAAATATACAATAACAAATGAATCTAGATAAGGGTGTAAACCAGCATTCATTAGTCTCATAAATTTAGTCAGTGTGTTTCATAAAACAAATGGCATAATTGATCGCTCATACAAACCTTGCCTTGTCTTGAAGGAAATATTTCAGATATCTTCTTCTTTGACTCATACCTAGTGATATCCTAATTTCAATTCCAACTTAGTGAATTACTTGGCATGTTGCAGTTGGTCCAATAGATCATCAATCCTTGGCAAAGGGCATCAATTCTTTAGTGTAATCTTATCCAATGCCATATAATTGATACACATTCACTAAGTCCCATCCTTCTTGAGAACAATTATGATGGGTGATCCACAAGGTGAGGTTCTTGGTTGAATCATGCCATGCTCCAACAACTGTTGCAACTACTTCTTCACTTCATTCACCTATAGAACAGACTGTATATACTATCCAATATTTGGCAATGGCGAGTCTGGAAATAACTATATTTCATGCTCCACATCCCTCTTGGGTGGTATCCCTTTAGGCTCCTTGAACACTCCTCTGTATTCATATAGAAATTCATCCAACTAATGTTTCTACTCTTTATTACAACACTCTAGGGATTCATTCACTCTCATTGAATCATCATTAGATTTATTTTCTCTTAAGAAAAGAAAAACATATTTCTTACTAGAACTAATCAACTTCTTGGATTGGTTGGAACTTACCAGTGATATCCTTGACTTGTTTTTATGCACATTGATGATGTAGGAATTCCCATCCTTGATAAATAGGTACTAGTTGGATCTCTACATGAATATTTCATCCCTCATATACATGTAATGGGTTCCAAAAACTACTCCACATACATCAAGGGGTACTACGCCAAATTCCACTTCATCAATAAAATCAACACTTATAGAAAATTTAATATTAGACTATTTTGTTACCTTTATCTTTGTATCCTTATTTACCCAACCCAATGGATATGGGCTAGGATGATCATGAACCTCCAATCCAAGCTTGTTGACCAGATTTGCTACTAGGATATTATCCTACAAGCTAGAGTCGAACATAACACATATCTTGGTCTTATTAACCTAAATCTTAATGTGGAAGATCTTGGTCATCTTCTTCTCTTCTTGGTGATGAAGGCTACTCAGATTCACCTCCTTTTGCATAGATGTGAAAACAATATTTTCATCCACATCTGAGATACTTTAAACATGATTGCTTGAATTTGTGGCTAAAATATTCATTTTCTTTCAGTCCTTCTTGTTTTTCTTAGAGTTCATCTCTGGATGTAGTTTCCAACATTTGTCCTCGTTGTAGCGATCAATGTTGCAATGGTTGTTAGAATCTTTGCACTAGTGTGTAGTGGTTGATGTCTTCTTATCTTTCCCCCATTTCCACTTATTCTTCCCCTCATTGGAATCTTCCTAGTGCTCTTTCTGCTTCGAACCACTTGGTTTCCCCTTCTTTTGGACTATGTTTTCTAGGTACCATGCTTTTACACATGCCTCATCCACTGTCCATGCCTTGAAGAGAATCACCTTCTTTCTTAGATGACTATGTAAACACCCCAAATACTTTAGTATTACATATGGGTTCTTGGGAGAGATACACAACATGATGGTCATCTTTCTGAACTCAATGGTGTACACTATGCCCCTGCCTTTGCCTGAACTAGTGCCATCTGATCCATTGGTCCTCTACATATATGATAGGGTAGGAATTCATGAGGGTTTTGAAGTCATCCCACCTAGTTATTGGTAGATCAACCCCTAGCCTAAGTGTTTCCATATGCCTTTCCCGCCAGGTTAAATCACGACCCTCTAACTTCAATCTAGAAAATGAAATCTTTTGTTCTTCATCTTTATGGTGAATGCTAAAAAAACCTTCTAGTTGTTGCAACCAATCATTCAATTTTAATGCAACGATGTCACCTTGGTTTGGATTTATGTCTTCTTTTTTTCCATATTGAATAGGGACTATGAAGGTTTCACGACACTCGAACTCTACTTCTCTTTCTCGTATTCTTTATGTGACTCCTTTCCTGATTCTTCCTAATCTCCTGATTTCTCCTTCGATATGATTATGAGTTAGAGCCTCCATCATCTCTGAATGGTCCAAGATTACTTTCTAGATCCTCTATGAGGAGGTTCATATTGTGATTGATGTTGGCAACTTGTGCTTCCAACCTCTCAAAAATATCTTTTGTTACATCTCAAGGGTTATTATGAACATAGTCATCCTCCATGGATAGGGTTTCTACGACTTCTCTTTAATTCGATTCCTAGATCCTACAAATTCCCACAATAACTAAAAATAAAAAAACCGATCTGATACTAATATGATCAGTAAAATTTCATGGATATTCCACTGGAACATTTCATCACAACAGATTTGATAAATAAAATTGTAATCTACACTATGAACGTTAAATTCCTTTAGATTCTAGAATATTTAGATATTGATTTTCTTCTTATGCATGAAATAGATAAAAAATAAAATAGGGAGAAGTAAAATAAAATTACACACCATCCATAAGATAACACAGATTATCTCTCAGAAACCCTTACGAGAGAAACCAAGCTAGAAGGTGAGGTTCCTTTGCTCTCTTTTATTTGGTATGAAAATAATGCAAGTATGAAGTAGAAGGCACTCTCTATGGAATTACCTAAGACCTTTGGCTTGTTAAACTACTACATAACATTAACCACATATTGTATTCTCTCCAATTTCCCACTCCTATTTTCTCTGCTCAACTATGGAACAAAATGTAATAGTATATAATGGAACCCCTTCTCCTCCTAGTGGCCCAGTATTTAACATAGCTTGATAGCCATCTAGGGATAGGTTTTTGACTTACTCAACCCTAAATTTTGTATGGTTTTGAACCTTATAGAACCTTCTTGAAATTATTCATGTGGCTATCCCCATATGCATGAGTAATGGGGGATGATGTGGCATCCTCTTGTACCATGGTGGTCAACATGATAGGTCAACTTGCAGGAGACATAACCTTTGCATACAAACTTTGATTAATGCACGATGCGTATTGTTGGAAAGGTCTCAAAGTGTATAACACCTTCGAGGGGGTGTTAAAAAAATTTAGACACCAAAATCCCAAGAAACACCATTTAATGCGTAAAAATGGCTCGAGAAGGTTTCGGACCCTAATTTTCCAAACTAGGACATGCCACTAAAATGACCTTGGAAGTTGATTCCTCCAATTGTTTCCCCTCTAAGAGAATCAAGATAGATGAAAAATAATATAATGATTCAATCTAGATCAATCCAGTAGGAAATTCAAGAGAAAAGACACCTAAGTGTGCCAATAGGTATTGTCCCTCTAGGGGAATCTTATCATACAAAAAACATATATGAAAATATATTATGATAGTTGTAAATACAATACAAAATCCTCACTATATTCTTCAATATAAATGTTAATTAACTTAACCAATTTAACCTTAACTTGTGTCAAATAATTAATACATATAAGTGTTGAAAATTACAAGACCATATAGAAATAGATGGTTGAAAGTCAATTATGCAATTACACTAGTATTATCTAGCTAGAAACTTAATTTATATCAATAAATATGAAGTTCACGAACATATCATAATCTTATCACAATCCTAGTAAAATCCACTAGCTCTCCAAAACCCTAGCTAGGGAAAACAATGAATACTCTTAGCTCACATCAAGGAGCTCCAATAAGATAGAATCACACACGCATGTCCTCCAAGCCAAGACATATCCTCTTATTCTTCTCTTCACCAAGTATAACATAGGGTTTAATCTCAACCCTAAACTCCAAGTCTACATGGGATAAAACCCTAACTCTAACATTCAATATGATTCAAGAATCTCCAAGAAACCCTAGTGACTTGAAGATAAGAGAGATAAAGTACAAATTAAAATCCAAGAGAGGGAGAGGAATATTGCTTCACTCTTCCGAGTCACATCTCTAACAAAAGATGAAAAAGAATGAATCAATATGAAAGGGATATCTCCTTACTCTCTATATGTGAGAGGTAAAGGAGGCCAACAATACATATGTGGGTTTATGACCTTACAAGAAACCTACAAAGAAACATGTAGGTTCACACTTATGGAGTGATACACTCCAAGGGTATACATGTCAAGATCCAAGGTGATGTCATCCACATTTAAGGATACAAATGAAAAGGTTCCCCATGACATGTGTCAATTCTCCTCTTCTAATACTTCAATGACTCCAATGAACCCTTTAATCGATATACTCTAATGGGTCCACTCCCCATGCATGAACATTGTTGCAACATAGGCATACTGAAGTCAACTCTAGGCTTCCATGCAACCATGAAATCTACCCAATGTTGTCTAGCTACCCCATGTTGTCTAGGACTCAATTACCACCTCTAGGATTATAAACAATCCTCCTCTAATGGAGGGAATTATCCAAGCAATCAACCTCTTCCATGTGGTTATCATGTAGAATGTCACCAAGATGTATGAAGATCTCTAATGCCCTAAGGAATCCTGCCATGAAAGAACCCAAATAAGGTCAATATACCATTGAGTAATCCATATCCAATGTGAAAATCCATAATATACATCTAGGGGATAATCATACAGCATGTAATCCAAATATCAATAATCATCCCCAAACATAGTGCAAATGATTTCGAAGTAACCCCAAAAGATAATAAGCCAAATCTATCATATTTGAACATGATTTGTTTTTCCTTCATGAAAAATTTGATGCATATGATTGAAATGGGTGGTGGAGAGGAGATATAGAGAACACACTCTCTAAATTAGGTCATCTACAATATGTTGTGTAGTAACCCAAAAATCATTATCATAACATTTTAGTAGAATACTCTAAATGGCTAGTAAAACATTTTAATTTTTTTGAAATTTTCAAAACAAGATTTGAAGGATATATGATCATAAAGAGTGAAATAAATAATTAGATAATTATTTTTTAAAATTGTCTTGGGTATGCATGGAGAGGGGTTGAGATATCTAATTAGCAGAGCACTCTAGTTTCTTATATTATGAACTATGTATAGTGACTTCCTCTAGTGTTCAATATTAACCTCTAGGGCATATAGGGAACTGTTAAAAAACATGGGACAAAATAGGCCAAATAACAAGTAGACATAAGAGCCAATATTTACCCTGGAAACACCTTATGAAGAAAACCAACACCAAATAGATACATATTATTACCTTAGCTAATTCGACAAATCTGACCAAAGAATATCTTGCTTGAGACATCTTATGATGGAGTATAAAAGGCTTTTAAATAGGTTTCCACATGTAAAATACCACCATGGGATACCCAATACAATTGACCTATAAACCACCTACAGTAAACCCATTATTAAGTACATCAAAGTTAACTTTAAAATACTCTTGAGTGAGTCAAAGTTAACCTAACATTTCCCCATTTAAACTTGAATTATGATCAACACCTTCCACCCTCAAAATTTATTAATAGTGTATCTATGATTACAACATGAAAACCCCCATCAATTATATCATATATATCTATGTCTACACTTTACATTGGTGAACCACTTAATCAAGGGCATGCATACCTAATCGGTCTTACAACAACCTTTTACATACGATTTTTTCATGTTTTCCATCAATTGGGATTCACATGATTCTACCAATTTTATACTTGTACCAACCCTCTACTTGTTTGGATACTCCACTTGTTGGTGATTCCTTTACATTTTTCCCTTGACGCCAAAAGAAAAAAAACAAATATGACAAGGAAAATAAAAAAAACAAACTTGTGCAGATATTACCACAACTACCAACAACTTAGAATTTAAAAAATGCACCATAATTATTGATCACAAGAGGATAATAAACCTTTGTTCTCATACAAGAGGAATCATGCATACATGATATTCTCGTGGTTATAACATGTTACTTTACATCTAGTATCCACGACCCATGTCTTGGTTTCCTAAATGTCAGTGTTGTGGGAATTTTGTTGGATGAGTGTACAAAAACCCTAACCTACTTGGTTGTGAAACTAATTAGGGATGATTTTAGGGGCTAAAATTCGCTCATGGGCTAATTTTCCATGTTTTTTCCAGAAAAGAGATTCGTTATTTTAAAAATAATTCGCCCAAATTCTATAGGATAAAATTATTTTACCTCAAAAATCGCCAAAATTTTATAAAAACTATATAGAATCCTTAGAAATTTGAATATTTTTACAAAAATATCGCCAAACATTTATAGTTGGCATATGAAGGATTAGTAAGATTCGCCAAGGTTTCTACAGTTTAAAATAAATTTCCATCCTTAAAATCATCCCTGAAACTAATAGCATAAAATATATGGAAGATATTTAGTTGCTTACAAAGAATAAAATTACTTAACTTATAATAATCATTCAAGTAATAAAGAATGTATGAAACAAATAATTGTTTACCAATTCCTATCTACATAGTTGTTTATTAGAGTGGTGGTATAATAAATACTTTATTGCACCACTAGAATATCATAAGAACTTACGATAAACACCTCGGGAGAGTTTTTTTCAAGATAATGGACTCTAGTGTCTCCATGGGATGGACCTTTTCCTCACTGTATTCTTATTTTGATTCTCTATGATGGTATAAAGAAGCTCCCTTGTGATTGGTCACAAGCTAATGACAAAAGAGTGTAAGAGAAAATACGGAATGGGAGAGGAGGAACAATGGTTTCCTTATTTTTTTATTGGAGTTTTGGAAACATAATTTCCTTTTCCTCACTCTATTCTTATTTTGAATCTCTATGATGGTATAAAGGAGCTCCCCTGTGATTGGTCACAAACTAATGACAAAAGAGTGTAAGAAAAAAATAGGGAATAGGAAAGGAGGAACAATGGTTTCCTTATTTTTATTCTATATGAAATGCATCCCCAGGACTTCCTTACTTTTTTTATTCTATATAAAATGCATCCCATAACTTTTTTATTTTTTTATTCTATATGAAAAATGCATCCCCAGGACTTCCTTACTTTTTGTATTCTATATGAAATGCATCCCATGACCTTTTTTTATAGGTTAATAGTAGAACCCCAATATAGAAGTAGTTTCCATATGAACTCTCCTCATGTACTAATGTGAGGGTATGTAATCTTAGTGGGAATTATTCCAAGGATATGTCATTGGAATTTATGAATATGTAGGGTCAAAATAGGTCCACATATACCCAATACGTTTCCTAAACAAACACATGTATATTTATAAGCCACAAAGTAGAATATTTTTTTAGGTTTATAGGTGTTGTGTATTTTTTGAATGATTCACCATGGGACTTGCATAAATGATGGAAGATAAATGGTGCCACCCTAAAATTGGTTAGCTAAGGGATTGCCAAGATAAGTGATAAAAAATGTCATTTGATGATATAATGGAATTTTTGATATGGATTACATATGAATTGATGATGTTTCCAAGTATAACTACTAAAAAGTACAAGTGAGAAAAATTAGGCTATAACCAAAATATATCATGGTTTCTTATCCAAATTTCTATGATAGGACACAACAAAGAAATATAAGAGATACAAAAGAGGTAAGACTATGCAAGGAGTAATGGAGGCCACCTATAGGACAAACAACAATGGTGTGATGTGTATAAATTATCTCAATATCAATAAGGGGAGCATACCAATGCTTGTGAATATGTCATAATAAAATTCAAGATGAGATCATGGGTATGTGGGCCCAAGATGAGATGGTGAATCTAACTCAAAAGTTGGATTGGATGAGAAACCAATAGATAGTGAAGACATAGAAAAGGAATCATAAAAGGAGCTTGAGAAATAGAATCCAAGTTTCAGTGCCATCACTCCATAGAATCTTTTTAAAATGGAAGAAAAAATAGATATCAAGCCCTATCAAGGTGATATTGATGTTGTTAAGTTGAATCATTGGTTGCAACAATTAGAGGTGTATTTTTGTTTCCATAGTATAGATGAAGCGTAGAAAAATTCATTTGCTTGACTAAAACTAGAGGGACATGCACTAACCTAGTGGGAAAGCCACATGGAGACACTTAGGCTAGAGGGTGATCCACTAGTATCTAAGTGGGAGGATTTTAAAACCCTCATCAAATCCTAGTTCTACCTTATAGGGTATGTAGAGGACTAGTGGATCTGTTGGCATCACTTCAGGCAAAAACAAGGGCATAGTGTGGAATTGTACACCATCGAGTTCAAGAAGATGGAAATCATGTTGGGTATCTCTCGCAAGAACATATATGTACTCCTCAAGTATCTAGGGGKTCTACATAACCATTCATGGAGGAAAKTGATTCTCTTCAAATCAAGTACCATTGATGAGTCCCATGTGAAAGAACAKTMCCTAGAGAAAATAGGCCATGAAAAAGGGCATCTAAGTGATTCCAAACATAAACAACACCAAGATTATCCCAAGGAGGGGAAGAAGAAGTGGAAAGGAAAAGACAAGAATAATACATCCAATACACATCAGTGTAAGGATCCAAATAAACACAATATCCATTACATCCATTGCCACATCCATAGATGAATGTTGAGAACCATAAGAAGGATTTCAAAAAGAAGAACCTACTAGGCATGAATTTGGGCAACCAGGTAGAGAGTAACTCTAGTGTGGATGAGAATATTGTCTGCACTTCAGTGAAGAAGTAGGTGAATTTGAGTGGCCTTCATATAAAGGAAGAGAAGGAGATGAAAAACCTCTTCCATACTAAGATCTAGGTCAAGAAGGCCATGGTAGATTCTCTATTCGATTTTGACTCATAGGCCAACCTCGTAGTAGACAATTTGGTCATGAATTTTGTGTTGTACGTTCATGATCATCTTATTATATATCCATTAGGATGGGTGAATAAGGATTCTATAAGTGTATATTTTATTGATGAAGTATATTTTGATGTAACACCCCTTATTGTGTTGGTGTAGTGTTTAGAAGCCCATACATGTATATTAGGGATGTGATTTTCATGTGTAGGGAAAATTAGTACCACATGATCAAGGATGAGAAGTCTTACATCATCGAAACACACAAAGGTAAATCAAAAATCTCTATGGTAAGTGATAATCAAAACAAAAAGTTGATAAGTTCTAGTAATAAGTATGTATTTATTTTCTTAAGAGATAATCAACTAGGGGAGGAATTGATAATAGTAAAGGCATCTCTGGAGGGTTATACCGAAAAAGTAGAAACAATGGTCGGATGACTTGTTGCAAGCATACAAAGGAGTGTTCAGGAGCCTAAATGGATTCCACCTAAGAGAGAAGTGGAGCTCGAGATAYAGTTTTTTCTTGACTCCCCTTTACCAAACATTTAGTTGTATAGAKAGTCTATTCCAGAAGCAGATAGAGTGAAGAAACGGTTCCAACAAGGAGTAATTTGACCAAGCACCTCRCCTATCATCATAGTACCCAAGAAGGACGRGACTTRGAAAATATGTATCAACTATAGAAATTTGAACAATATCACRTTCAAKATTCRATATCCTCTTCTAAGGTTTGATGATTTGTTAGACYAGTTGTAGCATTCCATGTACTTCACCAAGTTGGATCTCAAATTGGGATACTAACACATATGCGTTAAATAAAAAGACACGTAGAAGACCTATTTCAAGACAAGGAAAGGTCTATATGAATGGTTGGTCATGCCTTTTGGTTTGTGTAATTCACCAACTAAACTTACACAATTGATGAATGATGTATTGTGACATTATTTATATTATTTTGTAATAGTGTATTTGGATGACATAACATGGGAAGATAAAATTTCATATCTCATGCAAGTATTAGATGCTCTGAAAAAGAATAAGATACTAGATAACCTTAAAAAATGTGAGTTTTCTCAGGATTCATTAGTGTATTTTGGGTACGTGATCAATGGAGGGTAACTCAATATAGATCACATTGGAATATTGAGATAGGGGGTGAATCGGTATGATAAAAATTAGTACTTTTAATCATAATGTAAGACCTCCAATAAATATCATGAGCATTCAAAACACCATAATTTAATGCATATACATCACATAAACACAGTACACCAGACTTTTACGTGGAAACCCAATGCGGGAAACAACCACGGAATGATTTTCTTATTTATCAAATAGTACATTTATTGGAAGCACCAACTTCCTATTTTTCCATCTATAACTAGAATGAGGATCCAACGCCCTATTTATACGCTGCAACTTGAAGGAATCTCCAACTCCCTAATTTACCAGCTCCAACTAGAAGGAGGATACAACCCCCTTTCCTTGCCCCATCCAACCACCATGAAATATAAATGTAGACAAATCTGTTAGTAATAACCTAATTCCGTTGTTGTTTATGATACTTCTATTGTTGTCACTGAGTTCGATATTTCATCAAGACTGCAACCACACATACCTCATACCAATATCCATAAGAGAATTCTCCAAATCAAATTCTTATGAATCACTAAGACATATGTGTTCTTGATTTTTTTAGAATACACACCCTAACACACATAGGAAGACATACGTTCAACTTGTAGTTGACCTGGATTTTATATCTTCGATCTTCCACATTTTTTCCTCATGAGTCTGTGAACCATACACTGTATTCTCATGGATGTCTGCACTTTTCCTCATTGCATCTCGCAGATGGTCATGCTTTTCCTTTTGAAACCCACTGATTTATGCAAGGTACATGTGTCTATAAATTTTTCTTTGTACGCTTGGATCCTGCAAGCTTCCTCCTTCACTAGACTTTGTTGACTTCCTCTCACTACCTTATATTTGCCAATATTTATTCACCAGAAGTGATTTTCCAATTGACTTCTTTTTTTATATTTTAATGAGGATTTCATGATGACATGCAACTCACATATGATCTCATGATCACATTCAACTCACATGAAACTCACATGCAACTTTTTAACTTATGTTTACAGTTACTTGAACATGCAACTGACATGCAACTTGTTATCCAATGTTTACAGCTACTTTACCTTGACATGCAACATGTTAACTTCATGTTCAAGGGTTTACATCAATGACAACCAATCTTTCAACAATTCAATGACAACCCATATTTTAACAATTAATCTTTCAACAATTGATCTCTCAACAATTAATCATTCAATAGATCCCACAATGATGGAGTCCATCATCAAGTGGCCAATTCCTACTAATGTATCTAAAGTTAGGAGCTTTGTTGGAGTAGTGTAGTACCTATGAAAATTCAAATCATCCATTTAAGTGGTAGCTTCACCACTCCACACCATAACAATCATTGGTAAGAGTTTCCAATGGGGAAAGAATCAACAGAACAATTTTGATGAGCTTAAGTAGAAGATTGGGAAATCACCCATTCTCACATTTCCTAACTCCCATAATCCCTTTGAAGTGGATATGGATTCAAGTGGATATGTTACGGGAGGGATCTTAATGCAAGGAGATAATATAGTATGTCATAATTCTGAGGTGTTTCATGGGGGAGTTATGAACTACCCTACAGATGATAAGGAATGGTATGCCTTGGTTCAAGGTGTTAAGAAATGAAAGAACTATTTGATCGGAAAGGAAACCATTATCCACACTTATCACTAGCCACTACAGTATCTATAAGCCCATAGTAAGCTACAAGAAACTACACATTACAAGTGGATGGTGATTCTACAATAAATTCATCTAGTCATAAAATATAAGAAGGGAGGCATTGATACATTTGAAAACATGTTTTCAAGGTCACCCACATCCAATATTACATCTTTGGGGAATCTTATGCACATGGAGCCTTTGACCCATGATGCATGGAAAGAGGCTACATAGAAGATGAGGACTTTAAAGAGGTGTTTTAGTATATACATGGCCAAATTCATGTAGAGGAAGGCAATGGTAAGGTTTATTATCATCTCCATAATGGATTGCTCTACAAGCTAGACAAGCTCTATGTTCCTAAAGGTGAAATATTATGGGTTATTAGAGAGGCTTACACCTCTAAATTTTCAGGACATTTTGGTGTTGAAAACACAATTTCCAACTTACAGTGGTAGGTGTATTGGTCCATAATGCAAGAATATGTAGATTTGTATATTAGATGATGAATACTTTTTTATACAATCAATCCCAATAATAGAAATCAAGGTATATACTTGGCTATATACAAGGTATATACAACCAAGAAGGAACATGACTATATTTTTTTGCCAGTTGACTGATTCAACCAGATATGCATTCATATACCTTGTAAGAAGACCATCAAAGGACAAGCAACAAATATGTTATTTTAATAAGTCTCAATGCATTTTGGGATACCAAGAAGAATCATCTCAAATAAGGATGCTAGATTTCTTAGCGCCTTTTAGGATACACTCATTCATTGGAATGCTTTTCTTAATTATCAAAGAGTACATTCATTGGAGGCACCAACTTCCCATTTCTCTAGATACAATTGGAAGGAGACTCCAACCCCCTATTTACAGGATGCAACCTAAAGGAATATTGAACTCCTTAATTTATCGGCTCCAACCGGAATGTAGCATCTCCCGGCCGTCATCCCACTGGTCGGGCAAATGCTGCTGTGCAGAACAACACTTTTGTAACACATTATGCATTCTAATGAACTTAAAATGCTTAATTATAGTTAAACACAGAATTACTGCTAACATAAATAATCCATGTCATTAACAATAATTCATATGCACAATAGAATACATGATACATATATGACTCACAAGCATGCAAAACATAATATTAAGCATAAGTTGATACTTATCTTTGAAACCGTGGTAATTCCACCAACTACGTGCAGGCCTTCCACGAACCTCCCAGCCTTAGACTGCGCTACTCATCATGCTCAGCAGTGGGTCACCCTCGAGCTAGGACTAAGCTCCACCCAAGGTAAGGAATCCTAGTCTAGACTGAGGTTACAGGAAGAATACATGTAAAAGAAGGAGGATTCTCTCCCAGGAACCACTTATGCCCACTTCGCACAGACTCTTCTTCCCCACATGCATGTCCCACCCAAGGAGTATACACCTTCTCTGTCACCTAGACAGTCCTTCGGCTGCTAACCTCCCTTGCCTTGGGCTTCAACAACAGACCGGACCGAAAATCACCGAGCTCTGTGGCAAATACAGGGTTCCTTCCAGGAGCTCTCTCCTTCCTCTGCACACTCTCTCACTTGGAGACAGTCGCTCACAGGCCTAACAACCTGCTTCTTCAATCACAACCACCTCTCTCACCTAGAGAGAGTGTTGCACATAGGCCTGACAACCTGCTTCTTCAGCTCCATTCTAGCACAAAGAGGACAACAGTAAGGCTCAGCAAGGAACAAATGATGGTAGCCAATCACACTCAACCAAGGGACTGTGTGGTCACAACAACCCATAGTTAAAAGACACACGGCATAAACAATTACGGTATGTTTAGGTTTCTCAGAAGACAACACCCCAAGAAGTTAAGCACAAACTCGGATTTGCAGTGTGGATAACCCAGGTTCACAGGACACATAGGTTGGCCTTTCCCTCCCGAATGGTTTCTCATATGTGTGTGGTTATGAAGAGGTCCAACACAGAGGTAAAACGGGTACAAACTGAGGGTGCGTCGGCTTCCCAGGAAAACATCACAAGATGGACTCACGGTTTCGGGATTTCAGAGCTGCATGAGGTATGCAAAGGTCGAATACAGAGGCCACAGGACTCACGGTTAAGATAGTCGACGGTTGAATGGAGGAGGAACCCCCAGACTCAGGTGGCGGATCGAGGAATGAAGGATGAACCCCCAACACGACTTACTTCTCTGCTTTTAACTGCATGCGCCTAGGTTGACACCTGTCTCCCTGGGGGTGCATGTTTCCCATCTTGCACACATTCCCCTTCCAGGAACTTAGGATAAAACATATACATTTTCATAGCTTTGGAATAATATTTAATTATTATTCCCAAAGACGTAAGCCCTCAAGATTAGCCCATCTTCTAACCTTTCAACCCCCTCTCCCTTACCCAGGCTTTGTGGAAGCTTTGTCCCCCATCACTCATTCATCGTGGTCGGTCCACATGTAGAGATGTTTTTTTTGTATTAATATTGTGCATAATTACATGTACAAAAATCAAGCTCCTGGCCCTCAATACTTAGGCTCCCTGGCCTAAATAACACATAAGCCCACTAGCTTATATAAACTTGGCTCACCAGCCTATAAAACAAAGTTACAATTCATAATACAATTGGGGCACGTCCTTGGGGTATTACAATCCCCTCCCCTTATTTTTGCACTATCCTTAGTGCAACTTTCACACAGTATTCACAAGATTTCCAAAATCTTCAAAAAGATGTAGGTATTCTACCCGCATAGCATCTTCATGTTCCCATGTTGCATCCTCAAGACCGTACCAGGTCCATTGGACCTTTACAAGTCCTATGGCTCGATTCCGGAGCTATTTGTTTTTCCGGTCCAATATGCACAGAGGATGCACTCGCAGGACACCTTCTTGTTCCACCTGAATCATATTCCAATCGATTACATGATTAGCATCAGGTATATATTTCTTAAGAAATGAAACATGAAACACATTATGTACAATCATGAATGCAGGTAATGCAAGCATATATGCAACTGGCCCAATCCTTTCCAGGATTTCAAATGGCCCACAAAATTTGGCTGCCAACTTGGCGCAACTTCCCAACTTCATGGAACTCTTGTTAGCTTTCACTTTCAGGAAAACATGATCACCCACTTTGAGCTCTATGTGGGTTCTGTTCTTATCAGCATAACTTTCCTGCCTATCTTGGGCAGCTTTCAAATTCTGCTTAATTTTTATCATTTGGTCCTCCATCTCCTTGAGCAACTCTGGCCTAACTACTGTTCTATCAGCTGGATTATCCCAGCTCAGTGGAGTATTGCACTTTCTTCCATAAAGTGCTTCAAATGGGCTCATCTTCAACGATGCATGGTACCCATTGTTGTAGGCGAATTCTACCAAGTGCAGGTAGTCTTCCCATCTTGATGGTTTTTCCATCACATACATTCTTAGTATGTCTTCTATTACTCTATTCACCCTCTTTGTCTATCCATTAGACTCAGGATGATAAGTTGTACTAAAGCT